>JXCR01131119.1:0-18754 GCA_002079205.1 Phalaenopsis hybrid cultivar | reverse complement strand
ACTAGAACTAAATGAAAATATGACACTAAATAGGACGCAATGGAGAAAACGGATTCATGTAGTCGACCCCACGTAGTGGGATTAAGGCTTTGTTGCTGTTGTTGTTGTTGTTGTTGAGTTGTCAAATGATCAAATCAGAAGTTATCAAGGATTGTGGACAGCTTCATTCCTTGGAAACTGTTATTTTCTTATGGGAATTAGAACGCTGCTTTTCTGCTTCTCTACAACAAAAGGCATGATGGATGCTTATACACGCAAACGTCCATTCCCACAGGTATTCGTTCCCGCGAGATCATGCTATGCGCGAACCAGGACCTCCTGGTCCAGGCAGACCAAGAGCCAACATGCTCTTCTTGAGTGTGAAGGATTGTTGCCCACCTAATGGAGTCCACCTTAATATTATATACGTTGTTTCTTNGTTGTCAAATGATCAAATCAGAAGTTATCAAGGATTGTGGACAGCTTCATTCCTTGGAAACTGTTATTTTCTGATGGGAATTAGAACGCTGCTTTTCTGCTTCTCTACAACAAAAGGCATGATGGGTGCTTATACACGCAAACGTCCATTCCCACAGGCATCCGTTCCCGCGAGATCATGCTATGCGCGAACCAGGACCTCCTGGTCCAGGCAGACCAAGAGCCAACATGCTCTTCTTGAGTGTGAAGGATTGCTGCCCACCTAATGGAGTCCACCTTAATATTATATACGTTGTTTCTCCGTGTTTTAGGGGGGTATTTTTGTGTTTTCTGTCAGAACAGCCATTGGCGTTTAGGTTTTCTCTTTTAGGATATCTCACGACGGGTGGTGCTCCGCTTATGTCCCGTCCAAGATGGTGATTAACTCAACCTTCCCACTCCTCCTCAACCTTTCATCCTCTACCACCATCACCGTATTCGCTGTAGGCATCCGCAAAACAGCCACCTCTATTTTCCTGGAGCCGCCTACCACCCACGCCTCCTCCCATCTTGCTGCCATCCCTCTCTGCCGCCCATCTGGTAGCCAGCCAACCTCTCACCAGCCACCTATCCGCTGTCCCAGCCTCCTGAAATCCCTTCCCTCGTGGCCTAGCTGCTGCTCCAGCCNCTCTATTTTCCTGGAGCCGCCTACCACCCATGCCTCCTCCCATCTTGCTGCCATCCCTCTCTGCCGCCCATCTGGTATCCAGCCAACCTCTCACCAGCCACCTATCCGCTGTCCCAGCCTCCTGGAATCCCTTCCCTCGTGGCCTAGCTGCTGCTCTAGCTTTCTGAGCCAGTTCCAAACCACCCTTCAGCAACCTTTCTGCCTACCACAGCCAACAGGTTCCCCAACTGCCATTCCCCTGCCACTTTTCTCAACGCGTCCTTCTCGGCCACCCTATAGCCACCTTCCTAGCCACCACAACCAACCGCCTTCCCAGTTGTCCTTCCCCTACCGTTCCCCTACATCAGCCCTGCCTTCCAAGTGCAACAAACCCTCCACTCCACCGCCACCCCATTATGAATATATTCCCAGTTGAGTCGTATGTTGTGTACGTTGTTATTTTTCCCTTTTGTGTGTGGGTTGGAAACACCTATTGGCTTTGCGTAATAAAATTTGGTTTCTTATTGTGANTGCCTTCCAAGTGCAACAAACCCTCCACTCCACCGCCACCCCATTATGAATATATTCCCAGTTGAGTCGTATTTTGTGTACGTTGTTATTTTTCCCTTTTGTGTGTGGGTTGGAAACACCTATTCGCTTTGCGTAATAAAATTTGGTTTCTTACTGTGGCTTGTGTTAACTTTGGTATCATTTGGTATAAAAGCTAGCCTACCTCTTGTCCTATCATAAGATATCTAGCATCCATTCACACTCAACCCTACCTCTACCCAAAATTTTTCTTTTCCCCTCTACAACACCCCTACAAATCTCCTTCCACCTATGCATCTCCAAACCCTAATCAAGCCTACACAGAGGTAATTGCCAGAACTTGATCAGGAGTTTGTCATGGAAGAGATACAGTGACAACTCCACTGAGTGCTACAACGGCTCATAAGATTGAGAAAAAAACCCATGGAGAGGTCATCGTCGAGAGTGGTAGCGAGATCCAATAAGGAGAGAGGAACATTTGATTCCCTTTCATAGGAATGATTCCAATGGAGAAGACGACAGGCCTCTTTGGGATTCAATATTAGAGGAGAGCAAAAGATGAAGTGCCCGTTGGAGGATACAGAGAGTCTGGAATGAAAATGGAATGAACTCGGACAACTTTATAGAGTAGTTGCAAACCGTCGAGCGAATTTTTGAATACAAGGTGTCAGATGACCGAAACGTAAAACTGGCTGCTATCAAGCTGAAGAAGAGCGATTTGTTTTGGTGGGAGAACCTAAAGAGGAAGAGAAATAGAGAAGCGCAGAGTAAGATAACAAACTAGCAAAAGATGAAGAGAGAGTTGTAGCGACAATACATACCCCTACACTACCGTCAGAATCATTTTTTAGGCTCCACTACCTGCAGCATAGGAAGTTGTAGCAGTGTGAGTTATTAGTAAAAGAGTACAACACATAGTTCATGCAAGTTAAGTTGAAATACAATTTGACAGAACCTAAGGAGCACATGATAGTCAAGTATTTGGGAGGTCTGAAGCCTGCCATCGACTACGTGATTCAGCTACAACCTTACTGGTCCCCTTAGCACTGAATGTGCAGAGACAACATAAACAGAGCAAACGCACACCGCCATACAGACAGCCACCCACAGATGGACATATTCGTATGAGCACACAAACGGGAGTTGAGAAAACCGGTCAGCAGAATGATAGAGCTACACAGAATGAGAAGAAGTCTGAAAAGAGCAGCACCTCCAATATAGTCCCAGCCAAAAAATACTTCATATGTCATGGGTTTGGACACAATGCTTCCAACTGTCAGATGAGCCAAGTTGTATCCTTTACCCAGTAGGGTGCAATGGAGAAAGTGAGCGAAGAGGAAGCGGCAGAAGAACTGGCGAAATACTTGTGGTTCGAAGGGTCCATCAATCTAAGACTATGAGGGAGCAGTTGTGGTTTCACCACAGCATATTCTACACATGTTGCACTATGAAGTGCAATGTATGCAGCCTCATCATCATGGAGGGAGCAGCAAGAATGTAACGCCTCCACGGATGGTGGATAAATTAAGCCTCATAACTCTGAGGATTCCAGCCTTATTCCTTGATGTTATTGAAGAAGAAAAACAGAGTTAGCATGGAGAGGAAGTACCTCATAGAGTTTTTGGTCGGTAACTAGCTTAAAGATCAGGTGTGGTGCGATGTGGTGTCAATAGATGTCTGTCACATTCTGTTGGGGAGGCCGTGGCAATTCGATCGCAAAACTCAACATGAAGGGTACAAGAAAACCCACTCCACCAAGGATAGCAAGCGTTTTGTCCTTATACCTTCTTCAAAGTCCTAGATCACAGGTGCCCTTGCCAAAAGAAAAGCATCGATAGGATAAGTTTTGGTGGTGATAGAGGATGACAGAACTGAGGTATTTATTTCATACACCGGACAGTCATTGCAAAGAGCATTTCAAGATATCATGATCGAGACCTTACTATCATGAGAACGGTGAGGTTCAAGTTACCCTCACTTCAGATCAGGTTGAGCAAACCTTGGGTTACTTTGGGATGACTCAAAGAAATAGATTTGACGCGAAGTCTCAATTCAGTTCAGTAGTGATCCCTTAGAAAGTTGGACAGATCTAGATGTATGCTCATAAGTGGAGGAAGCTTCTCAGTTTTTTGGGTGACAGTACAGTCGCCAGTGGAATCCGAGTGTTTCTCAGGCCGTAGTCGAAGATCCTTCAACCCGGGGAGGTTACAACAACTCTAACATGCATACGGAAATTTCAATGAATGAGGCCGAAGCTACCCCAGTCTCTGGAGACTGACACGTGTGTGTACTCCTGTAGAAGTTTGTTCCTGCGGAATAGCGCTATGCGTCAATTGAGACCTCCCGGTCCAGACTAATAAGGGACCAACCAACCCTCCTAAGTGTGTAAGATTGTCTCCCCCTTGATGGGGGCTACTTTTTAGTTACTCCAGTATTATATATGTTGTTTCTTCTTGTTTTAGGAGAGTTTTTTCGTGTCTTCTGTCAAGACAATCATCGACGTCCAGTTTTTCCCTTCTAGGTGTATGCGACAACAGGTGGTGGCTCCGGCTATATCTCGTCTAAGATGGTGATTATTCTCGTCCTTCCCACTCCTCAACAACATTCCCTATGTTGTCGTAGTTACCGTATTCACTGCAGTTACCCAGAAAACAACATTTTTTTTTCTTTTTTTTTTGCAGCGGCCTACCACACAGCCTCCTCCCATCTTGTTGTCACCCCTCTTCGTCACCCTTCCCGGAGCTAGACAACTCCTCTCCAGCCACATATTTGTTGTTCGAGCCTCCCAGAATTCCTTTCCGTGCAGCTGAACAGTTGTTAAAACCTTCTGAAACAGATCCCAGCCAACCTACAACAACCTTCCTACACCATAGCCAACCACCTTCCCTATTGTCACTTCCCTCAACCGGTTCTCCTTCCCAACCACCACAGCCAACCGCCTCCCCTGTTGCCCTTCCCCTACATTAGCCCTGCCCTCCAACCCTTCACTCCATCGCCACCCCATTTGGAATACACCCTTAGTTGAGTCTCCTATTGTGTTATTTATTTCTCCCTTTTGTGTGTAGTTTGCAACTAATGTCTCACCTCTGTGAAAAGTATCAAGTTAGTTACTACTTCGTCCTACCACTCTCCAATGGATGAGATCATCCACAAACATTGTTCTCACTGCAACTGATAATTCAGTCCTTCAAACACATGGTACCCAAAAACCTCCCCAACTCAAATTCCCTGCAAATAAACTCAAAAATTCTCTTACCACTCAGCCCACATCAAAAGATCACCCCACATGAAAATCACAAGTAATCAAACTCTTCGAAGTGATTAGTTTAAAAAAGTATTTTAACGACAACATACCAAACCAACCAAACATTTCATCTCCAATGATGGAGCCATTACAACTAACGCAACCGACCTTCTCTAAAATCTAATTCATCAAAACCTTGTTACAACACTATCTGCCATAATCTCACTATCTTTATTGTTGTATATACTCTCCCTTGAAACCTATTGTACTACCCNTTCATCTCCAATGATGGAGCCATTACAACTAACGCAACCGACCTTCTCTAAAATCTAATTCATCAAAACCTTATATCTGCCATAATCTCACTATCTTTATTGTTGTGTATACTCTCCCTTGAAACCTATTGTACTACCTAATTTTGGATAAATCAAGATATTTTTTGGCAATTTTAAAATATACTCCAATTTTTTGCATTCTTCAAAATCAGACCAAATTGATTTTATAAAATTTTGTATGTTGAATCGATCAATTTGATATATAGCATTATATATAAATCATAGATATTATTGAAGATATAAAAAATAAATATATTAGTTTAATTAAAATTAATTAAGCATTTATTAAGTCCTAATTCCTGACACTAGCAATTAAGTGGAACCGTACTTTCGTCGACATGCAACGATTTGATGAAATCAAATGGATAAGAGGTAATGGGCTGCATTTCCTTTCATTTTTCCCTTCTATTTTGTGTGCTTGGAGCCATGCGATCGTGCAACTTTAGAATAGAGCAGGGCAGACGGTGGGTAAGAGGGCCGAAACTTCCAATATGGGGTTTTGGGAAAAAAATTAGTAAGGGAATACTTCTTTCTAAGTAATTTAAAACATTCATTTTCTTCCCTATAATTTGTTTCTGCTTGCGTCATGGGTATTGTAGCACAAGCAAAAGCACGATCTAACGTGTTGAACTGAAGCGATGGCNCTGCTTGCGTCATGGGTATTGTAGCACAAGCAAAAGCACGATCTAACGTGTTGAACTGAAGCGATGGCTTTTTGATTATCTGCATGTAGTTTGAAAAATCTAGACATGAGCAAAGAAAAATGTAGAAAGGAAGAACGGAAAAGAGGGAAAGGAAAAAAAAAAGAGTGATTTAAGAAGATATTGAGGTGGAGGTAAGAAAATGCATCTTAACCATAATCAACTAATTAATTCTTTTATATCTTTTCATTAATTATCAGCTATGAACATTACAACATGCATGAAAACCTTAGTTTGGGGGTTAGAGATGGCTTGAGAAAGTTGTTTTAGTTGGATGTTATTTAAGTTGAAGAATGATTTTGATTGTTGGCTAACTTAAGAAGGAATAGAATTTAGATGCGGTGAAATCCTTTCAAGGTGGTTTATTTTAGGCGGCAAGCTAGATGCGAGTTTGAGAAAACTCGACGTAGGACTGCTCTGTTAATTCAGGTGAAATAATCATAAGTTAAATTAAGAATAATAACTTTTTATAGGATTTCTATGTAATCCCTATAGACATATGCGACTTCATTTAGAATTTCTTCATATTATGATTGCCTGCACATGTTATAGCACGAAACAAGATTGAAATGGCACCATCAATGTTTATAATTTTACCATTTTATTTATATGGAACATGTTTACAAAATTGTCACTTGCAAATATTCGTATACTATTGTTTATGCATATATAATTGGCCTCAGATGAATGTTTGTTACAGGAATTATGATTACAGAAAGGTCGCAAGTACTGTGATAGATAAACTATTACATGAATGCTTGTAAATGGATGATGTGGAACAATGGGATTGTCAACTGCTAATATTCAAACATGGACGAACTCGGAAAGTATTGGGCTCAGGCAAGGATGTAAACCCGCAAGTGACAAAATTATATGAAAGTGGTCAAAGTCTATACAATTACAAGTGACTTTTTATGGTTACAGTGATGAAATTATTATGGATATTTCCATGATTGTATATGAAAGGATGAAACACATGCTTTATACAACTGACATAATTTACTACAATTCATGCATGTCTTTAGATGTTTTACATGATTAAAGTATGTTGTGATATATTCTATTGTCATGCATATGAGCTACAAATGATCATGCACATCTTTCTTTTTGTCTATAAAATCTTACTTTAGTATTGATTATTTCACTGAGATTATTGCTCACTCTTTTACATGGTTGATTTTTAGGAAGAAGTACGAAGCATCGGAGCAAGCAATCGGGTATGAGATTATATAAGTTTTCCATTGTATACTTTTAAATGTTGAAGATACTTTAAGGTACGTATTTTATTATGTTAATTTTAACATCTCTGTATATGACGCTTGGTGACATGATTTTTCGCCCTTTCAAGTATATGAGAATATGTATGAATTAANAACTGCTAATATTCAAACATGGACGAACTCGGAAAGTATTGGGCTCAGGCAAGGATGTAAACCCGCAAGTGAAAAAATTATATGAAAGTAGTCAAAGTCTATACAATTACAAGTGACTTTTTATGATTACAGTGATGAAATTCTTATGGATATTTCCATGATTGTATATGAAAGGATGAAACACATGCTTTATACAACTGACATAATTTACTACAATTCATGCATGTCTTTAGATGTTTTACATGATTAAAGTATGTTGTGATATATTCTATTGTCATGCATATGAGCTACAAATGATCATGCACATCTTTCTTTTTGTCTATAAAATTTTACTTTAGTATTGATTATTTCACTGAGATTAATGCTCACTCTTTTACATGGTTGATTTTTAGGAAGAAGTACGAAGCATCGGAGCAAGAAATCGGGTATGAGATTATATAAATTTTCCATTGTATACTTTTAAAAGTTGAACATACTTTAAGGTACATATTTTATTATGTTAATTTTAACATCTCTGTATATGACTCTTGGTGACATGATTTTTCGCCCTTTCAAGTATATGAGAATATGTATGAATTAAGAATTAAAATAAATAATGAATGTTTGTGGCAATTGAGTTAACTTATTTCATTACCCATTAAGTGTTGATTATGCAAGTCGGGACGAGTGCTGGTAAGAATTTGGTCTAACTGTCATTCAACTCAGTCGCACCATAATTGGCCTTATAGAAGAGGTCAGCTGGGGTGCAAAGAAATTGATATCATAGCATGGTTGGCATACAAAAATGATGGAAGTGTGTTTAGATTTAGAAGACGTAAGAATGAAACTAAAATATGAATTGATATACAGAGTTATAGTTTGACTGATTTGGGATGGGTAACCCATATGACTTGAGATATAATGCGTGTATAACATAAATATTATATAATAAATTGCATTAAATAATAAATTGTGTAAATACAGATAAATACTCTGCAGTGGTTGAGGGTCAGCCTTCTAGGCCAAATATAGAGCAAGAAAAATAACTTAAAAATGAATCAAAATGTTATCCAGAATACGAGCAAATGAAGGACCTAAAGTTACTAAGTTATAAGGCATTATTCAGATGATATTATAAGTGGTTGATAAAATGGTTACTTTTGAAATATTGTCTACCAACATCTGGTCCAGAAGCAAATATGGTACAAAAGTTGATCAGCATTTGAAGAACTTTCAGACATTTAAGCCGCATGCATTTAAAGGTGATGGTGACCCTATAGTTGTTGAAGATTGGGAAGATTCTAGATGATATGATTTATCCAGAGAATAAAAGAGTGGTGCTAGCCACATTCATATTAGCAGGCGAGGTAAAGAAGTGGTGATCGACGCAAAATAGAGAAATTTTAGTTAACGTTTCTTCCACAGATTCAGTAGGATGAGTTTGTTAGTTTTCAAGGATTGGTTTATTCTACCTTCAACCAAACTAGTATTAGAACATAAATTCTTCAACTTGACTCTGGAGTCAAGGACAACTATGCAATATGAAACAAAACTCACTTCTCTTTTCAAATATGCACTCCATTCTAACAGTACTCAAGTGGGAAAATGTCATATACTTTAGCAGAGCCTCCGAGATCAATTGAGATTGACTCCTTTTGAAATCAGTGATTTCTCGATGCTGGTTGAAAAGATAAGAAGAATTGAAAATGAGTTGAACTTCTCCAATCAATAGTGACAACCTCAAACAAGCAAGTAAGAAAATTTTGGCAAGAGAGAAGACCCCCAAAGTAAAAATTTTAAATTGGAAGGAACGCAGAAGCAGACTCAGTTGTAAAGGCCAATTTTTTAGAAATTTAGATATATATACATATATTGTGTAGTGCTTGTTGAGTTCAATAAATTAAGATGTGGATAGGCAGGACATCATCAGACGAATTTTCTGCAAAAAAAGAAGAGGGATAACAGGCCACAAGGAGAGGGATACTCTAAAAAATTTTTGTAAGGCAGTCAGTTCAGCAAAATTTAATTTTTGGGAAAGCATTCAACTCAAGAAAATAATGAAAGTTCAAAGCATTGGAATTAGCAAACAGTAAAGGTCAATGTTTTTGCAATTACCCCCTTAAAAGTCTATAAAATATGAGCTTATAAGTACGCTTCTGAATCTAGATCAGCCTAACACAATTTTATTTGATTCGGGTGCATCAGATGCTTTCATTTCTAAATAATTTTCTGTCAATCTTTATATTGATATTGTGCACTTTATTATGCCTTGTGTGTTAATATGCCCTCGATAGATAATTTCTATGCAAATAACAAATGTTTTGTGCATGTTAATATTTTTTTATAAAAAGCTATTAGCATAATTAAACATTATACCAATTCAACCTTTTGATGTTATACTGAGGAAGGATTAGCTATATGAGACCACCTCTCTTTTCTAGAAGAGGAGATCCACTAGATGTTGAAAGTTAGCTGTTAAGAGTGAAAAAAATTCTAAGTGGTGTTGACCTCATTTTGAGGTCATTTCTCCTTTTCATAGATCCTAGGATCTAGCTCTATGGTTTCTTATTGACTATCTTAGAGGACTAGGCCTGGGACCCACCCTTTTTAGAAATTTGAACCACTTCTTGATCCTCTTGTGGCGCCTCGCCTGGGTGGTCTCAAACCATCATCATTTAATCGAGTGGTTATGGACCAACATGTGGGAAATCAAAGAGAAGTTCTCAATAGAATCTCAAGCCCTAGGGAAACTCCTTTAAGACTCTATCAGCACACACAAAACACACTAAATTCACTAAGTTGCGCAAGGTCGAACTAAAATTGAGCTTAAAAAAGGTGAAAATGTGAACTTCTCCGAACGACCTCTGATGGCAAAACGGACTACTCCGGTGCGTTCGGAACATCGTTTTTACATATGGAAGACACTTATATTGTCATAATTCTGCACACGAGCAAATCACAAGCAAATCGATGAATTCATCCGAACGACACCGGATGACAAAGCGGACTGCGTTGGCGCATCCAGAACGTCAAAATTACCTAAAAAAGACATTCATTTTGCTATGATTTTATGCAGAGTGAAAATGCACAAATCGAGATTTTTAAATATTAACATTATAATAACAATAATAATAAAAAAAAGAAGACCCTACTTAATCCCACTCACACATGCAGACTCGTAGCCCAGGTACACTCCTCTGTCGCGCACGGGCCCTAGCTCTCGTGCCCCTCTCCTATTCGTGAATCTTTCTAACACTTCTTGCCAAAGCCGCAACAGCGTCCCTCTCGTGCGAGCCCTAGATCTCGCGAGCGATCCACACGGCTTCCTCCTCCGCTCCCGACTCCTCTTCTTCTTCGCGTAGCCGCTCGACCGAGTGGCTCTCCAATCAGAAAATGTCGGTTGGCCGACCTTTCTCCTTCTCGAGGTTGTCGTTTCTCTCCCTCCCTAAATGCTCCTGTTGCCTGATTCGACCACTTTAGGGCTGGTAGGTGGCTGCTCCTCTCTCTTTTGCCTATAAAATCCTACCTACGGTAAGGTTCAAGGTGGGTCGAAAATTGAAAAAAAGGGTGGAGGTGCTGCTAAAATTTTGGCTTGGCGTAAACTTCCTGTTCAGTTGCTCGGCATTCCTTCTGGGCTGCTCGGTACTCTTGCTTGTCAGTTCCATATTCTTGCTTGGTTGTGTGTTTGACTACCAAGGGTTGTTGAAAATTTTGAGAGAAAGAGGGGAGATTCAGGTGTTCGTTGGTTGCTATTTCTCGAAGCTTTTGGGAGGAAAGTTTCTATAGGAAAGTGTTTTCTTAAGTTTGTCCTAGAGTTTTGCTTTGAATCTGCATTAATAGGTATTTCTCTTCTTTCCTCCAATCTGCATCACTTCAGATTGCATCTAAAAGTATTTTTTTTCTCTTCTAAAGCATGTGGAAGTAAGAGTTTAGGTCTGTTTCGAGATTTAATCATGGATAGTTTCTAAAATCAATAAGATGAAGCATGATATGGCTGCCTTCTCTTTTTCTGCTCGAGATGCATTATAGATAAAATTTTGGAAAAGCTACAGTTATTGCTCTGTGATGATATTTACTTACTTGGAGCACATGCCAGAAATGAAATGTTGAAGTCCTTTATTATTGTTATTCCTAATCAAGTAAATGTTGGGATTCATTTCAATGCTGAGAAATATTGGCTTTAGGGATCCATTATACTTATTCGTTTCCTATTACCAATTCCTGTTTGAAACATATGCTAGGGTGCAAAAATTTTGAGGCTTAAGGTTTTATGAAATCTGATTTTGATGGCTCTGTTTTGACCCATTTGATGGGTTCGGTTTAGTTTTTTTTTTTTTTTGTTGCGTTTTGACTAGAATTATGTCCTGTTTCTGCCCCTCTTGCTGGGNTGAAATCTGATTTTGATGGCTCTGTTTTGACCCATTTGATGGGTTCGGTTTAGTTTTTTTTTTTTTTTATGGTTGCGTTTTGACTAGAATTATGTCCTGTTTCTGCCCCTCTTGTTGGGCTCGGTTTACCTGGGATGTTTCTCTGTTTTTTATCTCTTTTGCTGGGTACGGTTTGCCTGAAACTAGGCTCGGTTCAACTGAAATTATATTCTATTTTGTCCCCTATTTTGGGTTTGGTTTGGCCTAAGATTTGGATTGGTTTTGGCTCTTTTTCTGGACTGTATTATACCTGGAATGTTTCTTTGTTTTGACCCATTTGATGTGCTTAGTTTGGCTCCTTTTGGGTTGCATTTTGGCTGGACTTCTTTCCTGTTTTGGCCTCTTTGTTGGGCTCGATTTAACANCTGGAATGTTTCTTTGTTTTGACCCATTTGATGTGCTTAGTTTGGCTCCTTTTGGGTTGCATTTTGGCTGGAATTCTTTCCTGTTTTGGCCTCTTTGTTGGGCTCGATCCTTTTACTGGGTTCGGTTTGGCTTGAAACTAGACTCAATTTTGTGGAAATTATATTACGTTCTTGGCACCCTTTTTTGTTGGGTTCGGTTTGGTTAGAATGTGGCCCTATTTTGTTCTTGCGTTGGACTTGTTTTGGTTGGAATTCTTTCCTGTTTGCCCCATTTGTTGGGCTCGGTTTGGCTGGATTTTTGTTCTGCTTTTGGTTTCTTTTGCAGGGCTCAATCTGGTTGTGTGGTAGTTTGGTTTTAACTACTTGCAAAACTTACTTTTAATTCCCCTGGTCGCCCCTACCCGTGAGCTTGAGATGTTAACTATCCTTTTGTTGTCCCTACCCGTGAGGTTAAATTGGTGGCGTTAGTTGTCCCTCTCTGCTGCCCTTGGCCATGAACCTTATCTTGTGATTTCTTTAGGTGATAAGTTGTGTTGGTGGTCTTCTTCTTGCTGCCCCTGGCCGTGAGCCTTACCTTGTGAGTTCTTTATGTGGTAATTTGGCGAGGGTGGCTGCCCCTTTCTACTGCCCCTAGCCATGAGTATTTATATGGTTTTATTTGGATAATTTCATGCTTATATAACATGGAAAGCTTTTGGTTGGAGTTGGAATTAGACGGCTTTATTGTTTGCAAGATTTTAGGAATTTTGAAGGTGGTCGTTTGTGGATTACATTCCTTCNTTCATGCTTATATAACATGGAAAGCTTTTGGTTGGAGTTGGAATTAGACGGCTTTATTGTTTGCAAGATTTTGGGAATTTTGAAGGTGGTCGTTTGTGGATTACATTCCTTTATTCGATTTGTGAAATTTGAAAGACTCTTAAAACTTTGTTTTGGGAAAGCATAAAGTTTATATAAATTGGATTCATGAAAGAATTTGAAAACTCATAAAATTGTCATTTGGGAAGAGTTTGGAGGTTCGACATTAAAATTTGGATAACATAAATGTCACATTTGAGTTCAGGCTTGGGTGTGTGAATATATAGGTGGCGGTGGAGCTGCGTATACAATTGTCACATTGATTCGGACCCGTTTCGAACTGTTTGAAACAAGAATTGGAAGGGATACCCTTCTTGGGTTGATCCATTTATGAAATTTGAGAAAATGATATCCTTTTTTTGGGTTGATTCAAGGAACTTGGGCCCTTCTTTTCAGGTGTTTCGTCACAGTTCTGAGGACTGATTCACCCTTCGCCTTTTCGATCTTTTGGGTGGATCAGTTTCTTCTCTCTCTCATCTCCATTTTTATTCCTTTTTTCCTTGCTTCTTGGTTCGGTTTTCAGTATTTATGTCTGACACATAAGTACCCATATATAGTCTTTTGTTATATATGAAATGATCAAGCAAGGTCGCAAGTAGGTCAATTTTGTTTTTTGGGGTTTAGGGTGATGATGACAAAGGCACACCAGTGGTAGAGCAGAATGATATTTCATCTTACGACATCAGGACCCAATCCTGGGACCTGATAAACTGCAGGATTATATTATCATTCACCGACACAAGACTAGCGGGGGACCCGTACCTTCTTAAGTTGTTGACGGTCCTACGCCCGACGGCGTGATCGACTCGTGGACAATCATAATTCTTCAAAACTGATAAGAACAAAACATGATAAGAGCGTATACAATATTTATAAGTAAAAAAAAATTTTTTAACTACAAAATTGATATCATTTCCTTTTGTATGCCTGAAATCCATGTGCATGCTAAAATATAAATTTTAAATACATTGTAACTTGATTGTTTACTTGTTGATTATCAGTACTGGACTAAGGAGTACCCTCCTAAGTTAGGTTTAGTAGGACACCCTTCTAATTGAGTGACGAACTCTATATATTTGGGTGACCGATAGTAGTTTTCGACGTCCCTCGAGTACAAATATATAGTATCTGAGTCTAGCCCCGATCCGAGTGCTTGCGGTTTTCTTTCTTTAGATTTTTTGTGGGATTTTATTGGAACTTTTGGAAAAGCACTCGTGGTCTTTTTCCGGGATCTTCCCGTGTTTTTTATGACTTTCCTTGAGTTACCATTTGTTGTTTTTTGCTTCGAGATTTCCGTCGTAAGTCATTTGCCCATTTTCTCGAGTTTTCTTTCATCATGGGTCATTTGTTGCTCTTTCTTGAGTTTCTAGAATGTTTTTGTTGATTCAATTCATGCTAGTTCATTTCTTAAATTCTGTTACTAAACTTACATCTGCTACTGTTTCTTTTACACATTATATCTTAGAATATGAGGTCAGTAGTTGATTTTATAGAAGGTACACGGCAGCAGATCGTTGACTAAACAATTGCATGTACCCTTGAAATTAACATCGAATCAGAAGGTGCTACGACGGGGAGCTTGGAGCGAACGCCATGGGCAGCATGACGAGAACACACAGAAGAGCAACTTTGAGATGGATCTGCAACAGTACAACAAGTTCAAGTCAGCTAAGCATTTTCCTTAGTTTAAATAACAAGTCATAGGACTTCGAGGTAGTTTGCTTAGCGTAACGTAAATCTTCACCTTATCTTTAGGACTTTACAATTATAAATCCTAACTTTTTAGGATTCCGAGGTTACCGTACGGTATGGTGTAAATCTTTTATCTTTCTAGGTCATTTGTACGATCAGATATCGTGTGAATGTAAGTCCTAAATTCTAAAATAAGTTGCTGGATTAAAAATTGAATAACATCATTTCAAAGACATAAAGTCAAACAATAGGATAGTTGGGAGGTCACCAAGGTTCTCCCTGGATCTGTGATATCCCCTACTCTTCGCTCATTTGGATTCCTTAAAATAACTGTTCATATTTGAGCCTCCCGTTTGATTTTCCCGTGTCCAATCTTGGAAACCTACACTTTGAAAACTGAAAAGCAAAACCACTGATTTTAATCGAGAGACTTCTTAAGTGATCCTGGTTATTTAAGATGTAATTAACTATAGAGGTTTACTCCTATAGAGAACTTGGAACCCAGGTAAAATAAACCTTATCTAATCCTTATATTAGGTAAGAGAACTTGTCGGTCATACATAAAAAATTTTGCAGACCAAACGGATGTCACAAACTTCTTAGTTTAGGTGGTTAAGCTTATTGTTAAGTGGTATGTTTATCCTTCGGGATAGTGTATTACTTGTGATATCGCGCTCACCCATCCAAACTATTCAATATGTGAGATTCGTTCTGTCTCATCTATTTTAAATTAAAATGTTACTTTCAAAAATCATATTTACATCAAAACTATTTTCATATTTTACAAAAATCATTCCTTTTCATTCTTTCAAAAATAACGGCCACAAATTATGGAGACTCCGTTGGGGTCTAGTTCCTCTCTCCATCTTTGATCAGGTGGTTTTCTTTTCATACATCAGTAGAGTGCTCATGTCCCTCATGGGTCAGACTGTTGTTCTTCTGTTGACATACCGTGTTTATTTCTTCCTTAAGCCAGTATAGTCAGGTTGCCTGCTTAGCCATCCTTAAGCAGCGTGTTTAGTGCAGTAGACTCTCAATAGGTGTGGTAGATTATGAGTGGTCTATCAAAATGAATCAAATGCGAGGCCGACACCCTCCAATTCTTAAATCGGGTCCTATGCTTTAGTTATTTTTTATCTTAACTTGTTGTGAACGAGTTAACACTAAAATTTTACTCTCACGATCTTCTTTTTAAACTCCAAACAAAATGAAATTTCATCAAAATTTCAAAGCGAAATAAATCACAAAATTTGTGACAAAATTACCATCAATAAATTTTAAAGGATATCCAGTTCATAAGTGAGTACTGCCGCTGAAATTGCAAGGCATTGGACGTCACTGACTTCCGGAATTTTTTCAAATGACAAATATAATGTCTTCACCAAAGTTGATCTTTTCTTTTGCCACTGGAGTGGAGTTTGTTGTTAGCAAGAGCAAGCTGCCTGACTTGGCAGTTATTAAATTTGGACAATGATTCAACGATAATGAAGTCAAGTTCGAGAATGTTGTTGTTGTCATAATGAAACCTGAAACGAATAAGTCTGTCGAGTCTGTTGTGGAGTTCAACCTCAAATATGCTAATGAAGTCCCCCCTCTGAAGAGGATGTTGATTGAAAAGAATTTTGTTGTTGTAAAGTCTGTCGCTAGGAGCGTAGGGACCGCTCCCAGGACTGTTTTTGCTTCTGTCACTGGATTCACCGCTACTACACCAACTGTTCCACTAAACAAAGGGAATGAGATTATATACGAAGAAGTGTCAGTCGATGCTTTTGCCCCACCGTTTTTTATATTCGAAATTGGGTCCAATTCAAATTCCGTGCAACTGACCAAGACATAGGAAAGAAGGCGCAACCAGAAAGTTCTAAGGGTCGAGAAGGCGAAAGTCATAGAGTTGACTACTACTGACATCACCCTCCGACTGGATGAGACAGGATTAAGTGATACCTCACCTCTACTCATGGGGAGTAGGTTTCACCAGTTGTCTACTATTTACGAAGAGAATGGAGTCTATGAGGTTGCTACCACATCACCACCACCATCTCTCCATAATGGTCCAAGGCCGGAAAATCTGAGATAGTGGCAATGGTGGACAAAATATACTTTTTTAGAAAAGAAGTTGTAGCAAAAATATTTCAAGATTTGATTAAAAATCACAAATTCGGATTACGAGAGCTAAAGGGGCCTGAGGAAGTCGACAAGAAAGATCATCCCAACTACTGCCCCTACCACAGACTACTCTGACACACTATAGAAAATTGTATCAACTTCAAAGAATGACTTGAAAAGAATTTCAAAAACGGGAACACAATAATTTCCAAAAAGTATTTGACAGAGCCTGAAAAAGGTTCTATCAATATGATTTCAGCTGATCCATATGCTCCATCTAACTTCTACAAAACTGCACCAGTGCTCAACAAAGGAGGTGAAGCTCATAAAAAACCTCCAATTGACCTTAAAGTTGTCAAAGGAAGGTCGATCGAGAATACATTGAAAAAGCTTCGAGCCGACATTACACGGTTGTTCGAAGAACGAAGAAAAGATATGGGTGATAAACCCTACGATATGTCAGAATATGAGATAGAGGAAGTCGCATAAATCAATGTTATTGAGGCTAGACCCACCTTATCCTCGTGCGATGCTCCTTTACCCACTGAGGAGAACGTCGTGGATGAATTGCAAAGAGTCATTCAACAACGTGATGAACAAATCAACCAGATGAAGGAACAACTAGAAGAAATGACGACCGTCATAGCCACTTTCCAAGGACAATCACAGTCACTACCGATAATTACCTCAGGGGCAAGCCATCCAGAAAGCGTCCAGATCGTCGATGATAAGAAGAAATTCACTTCGATCAATGAAGATGATCAACCAAAGAAAGACTTATTTCATGAATCAATACCAGAAAAAGACATTAAACAAATGGCAGAGCTACAGCTGAGAGAAGCCCTGACTCAGTCAAAAGGAGGAGCATTGATTCTAAAGGGTGGACCCTATCCCGAAGAATTTGATAATATCCAATACCCTAAGGGTTTCATACCACCATCATTCAAGACATTTGATGGAACCGGAAACCCCCAACAGCATGTTGCACACTTCCGAGCAAGTTGCGGCAACGCGGGGGTAGTGATGCGTTGTTGTATCGTCAATTTGTGAGCAGTCTTTCGGGAATCACTTTTGACTGGTACGCTGAACTGCCCAATGGCTCAGTTAAAAGNAGAAATTAAACAAATGGCAGAGCTACAGCTGAGAGAAGCCCTGACTCAGTCAAAAGGAGGAGCATTGATTCTGAAGGGTGGACCCTATCCCGAAGAATTTGATAATATCCAATACCCTAAGGGTTTCATACCCCCATCATTCAAGACATTTGATGGAACCGGAAACCCCCGACAGCATGTTGCACACTTCCGAGCAAGTTGCGGCAACGCGGGGGTAGTGATGCGTTGTTGTATCGTCAATTTGTGAGCAGTCTTTCGGAAATCACTTTTGGCTGGTACGCTGAACTGTCCAATGGCTCAGTTAAAACATTTGCAGAAGTAGAAGACCTCTTTGTTAAGCGGTTTGCTGGAATTAAACACCATATCACCGTCGGTGATTTTGTGGTGGAGCGACAAAAGCCAACTGAAACATTGATGGACTACATTCTGCGATGGAGAAATTTGAGCATGAAGTGTGAGCCACAACTCCAGGAGCAGCACACAGTTGAAATTCTTCTAAAGAGNCTACATTCTGCGATGGAGAAATTTGAGCATGAAGTGTGAGCCACAACTCCAGGAGCAGCACACAGTTGAAATGCTTCTAAAGAANAAGAGGTTTTATCAATATAATTTCGGTCGATCCCAATGTTCTGATCGACTCCGAAGCAGCTAACAAAGGATGGAACGTCTTTTAATTACTATTGTACTACTTTTATTGTCAAAAGGGATGTTAGTGGTATCAATGTTTGTCTGTCTCTTCCCTCCCACTGTAATAAAATAATGAAAGAACATGTTTTTCAGAACTGTTCAATGTTTGGAAAACACGGTTAACAAAAAATTCAGAGTTCATCAACAGGACAATCGAGAAAGGAGTAATCCAAGATAAAAATTTCAGCGTTGTGAAAGAAACTATGATTTCAGGAGAAGATGAAATTAATGTCCTATTAATTGGGTCATTCACTTTAAAGATT
>JXCR01131118.1:66998-144042 GCA_002079205.1 Phalaenopsis hybrid cultivar | reverse complement strand
CATAGATTGGAATGATTTTTTGACTGCCTATCAATCAACAATAAACACTACATGCCAACGCCCTGANGACATTTATATTTGAAGATCAGATCAAAACTTGAATATATGAAAATGCTCTAAGTATACAAAAATAGTAAGACAAAAACAGCTCTATATATATTTAAAACCTAATGTAATTCTCACCAAAAATTAAAAAAAAAAATGATGAAATTTCAAATGGGTTTGGATGAAATAAAACATTGGTGCTGACATTTTAAATGAGATTGATGTCATCCAATCATCTTTAATTTTTCAAATGTTTGATAAATGGTTAAACTATTATGACATGACAATTTAAAGCATGCTTATAAAACCAATAAAAGTTCCTTAAATAAGTTCCAAGAAAAAATAACTGAGAGGCACTCCCAAGAAGATGAAAAGGAAGAAAACAAAAGACCAATAAGAATCGAGAGCTAACAAAATATATTAGAAAATCTGAGTTACATGCAACAGATTAAGTATAATTATGCATTACATAGATATATGCTTAGTTTAAGAAAAGAGAACACTCATTGAGGGTATTGCTGAAGTGCAGAAGAAAATTCTTATGAAATTAATATAAACAACCATGAATCGGCATAAAAAACTTACAAGGAAATCAATTAAGAGAACACTCATTGAGGGAGATTGCTTTGAAGTACTGATCCCAAAAAGAATAAACAATTGATATTTATTCGAAATTAAGTATCCCATTAAATTACTAAGAGAATATAGTATATACTTTACTAAAAGATTTAAAAGGCTTACAATTAGGCAAAAGTTCGAAGGAGGCTTATCCAAAACAGGGACGCCTAATAAATGATTCAAGGCAACAGATCAATAATAACACAAAATACAAAATCACCATTAAGTAAACACCAAATTATTCATAGCAAATATACCCATATGAAATTCAATATAAGGAAATAAAGGGGCATTTACAAACACGCATGTATTTGCATATCTCAAACCTATTGTTTACTTTTTACATTTATAGCACCTAAATATTTCCTATACAAAAAAAGCACCACTATTTTAACTTGTAAAAAGTGAAATACACCTTTTCAAGTATAGGTAAAAATTAAATTTTTGGGGCCGTTTGGAATCAATTTTGATTTTTGTTTTCTATTTTTATTTTATTTTGTTAATGTTTTAACTTTTAAAACAACATGTTTTGTATATTATAAGATGTTGAGTTGTTTTTAAAAGAAAATAACCTTTATATATTTTGAGTACTTTTAAAAATAAGCTAATTTTAATAAATTTATTTTTGAAAGGAAAAAAAAAATAGAAACATGCAATTCCTATGTAAAACGAGAGTGTGCACTCATAAAAAATGATGAAGAAATGAGAATGTGCACTCATAAAACGCACAAAGCGTGTTGAGTGAGTTTTATCCTTATATATAACCTTTCAAGTTTATTTTGAGCAAAACATACCTAAAATATTGTTTCATACATGATCAGTACTGTACTATATTAAGTATATTGTTAGGGTTAAATCATTAGTTCCAAGCTTTAACTCGGTGTATTCAATCCCAACTTCCAAGTCAAAATATTTTAAATTATACAATTGCAACAATTGGTCCTTATATAGTTCTCTATTCTCTATTTGCCGCTATTCTCCATATGTCCACCTCTATCTCCCTCTACATTATCATTGCTACAAGTATATTATTTCCACAATATTGCTGCCTCTTGGCTAGCTACCCATGCTCATATCTTTTTTGCTCACTATTACACTGTAGCTAATTGAAGATTGCAGTCATATTTTTCTTCTTGGAAACTTGCATCCTATAGTATGCCGGTTTCTTTTTACTTAGCGACCCCGTGACCGCTCATGCGGTCGGCTCACGCGAATTGACATAGAGCCAAACCGAGCAGCCCTATTTTTAATTATTTTCCAATTTTAGCGATTTTCCTTGACGCAGTGCACACTAGGTAAGGAAGTAAAAACATTGAAAATTTGTATTATAGAGGTCTTTTGTCACAGAATATTCCACCCATTTTAATTACCTCCAACCCATACACATAGCTGCAAGGGTGGGTGTGCTAACCCACGTGAAAGGCATAGTGGTTGTAACTAAGTGATTAATAACCTAATTATAAATGCTTATGGAAAAGAAAGCAAAGAGAATATAAAAGATAAAGTGGTCTCCTGAAATGTTCTGAAGTAAAGGCTGCTCTGAATCGGATCCCTCCTCCCTGAGAACACGACTTGAGTTCGCTTGAAGTTATATTGTTGTTGTCAGATTGATGATCATGATAAATATCAGAAACATTAAAAATGGCTGATATCTAGATATGATGGAAGAGACACAATGTATGCATTGTCGTTGATGTGTAGTTCAATTGAAATTGGTTCCAATTTTCATGGTTGTAATTCTGAAGTAGTTTCACTAGGGAAGTGTTCCTTGCGAAGTCATACCATAACAAGAGCAGCTGCATCAAAAAACTTTCTCTATCTGTGGGAATCAACTTGTTCTTTATATAACCGATTGTTGTCTATATAAGAGAATTTAAGTTGGTGACGATCTTAGTGGTGTTTTTACTACGAGCATCTCAAATAATTATGATATGCAGTGTATGTTTAAGGGGCCTAGTGTAAACAATATCAAATGGAGGTTCTCTAGTAGACATATTGATTGAGGAATTCTATGCAAATTTAGCTTGATTGAATATTTCTCCCATTGTTGAGGATGGGCACCTGCAAGACAGCGAAGCATGTTTCCTAGTGTTTGATTGATGACTTCAGCTTGCCCGTCAGTTTGTGGATGATAAGATGAGCTAAATTAAATCTCGGTGCGTAATCTTTTCTACACTGTCATTGTTGGGACCCAAGTCTTAGATGCGAAAAGAGGAGAGTTTTGTTAGGTATTTGAAAAAATCACGACATATATCATTTAAATCATTGTGTAAATATTAGGGCGTCCTCTGAAAGTGACACACTGTATGACGTGGATATAATGAAAAGTGTGTAAGGGCCGCTACACGACGCCCGGGTATAGTGTCAAATATAAAAAAATTCGCACATTACGGACAAATGCAGGTAAAGAAGTTGGTCCATGAAACTAATACTAGAATAAGTTCTTAGAATATAGGTACTCTCACAAGTAAATTAATGAAATTAGTTAATATTATAGTTTATAGAAAAATAGATATCTTATGTATTCAAGAGACAAAATAGGTTGGAGAAAAGAAAAAGGAGATTAACAGCTTAGGTTTTAAACTTTGTATTCAGATGGGAGTCGCACTGGATGGTGTAGGTGTAATTATAGATGAGAGTTTGAAAGATAATGCTATAAAAATTAATAGAAAATGAGATATAATTATAGTTCTAAAGACTGCAGTTGATAATAAGATTTTTAATATTATAAGGATTTATGCTCTTCAAGTAATTTTAGATATAGGTTTAAAAGAAAATTTTCGAAATGACGTAAAAGAATTAATACAAATGATACCTTTTGAAAAAAAAAATTTATATTGGATGAGATGTAAATGGACATGTTGGTAGTGGTATAAGATTTTAGAAATATTCATTGTAATTACGATTTCGGAGTAATTAATGAAGAATAGTAAGATAATGGTTTGTTATTGCAAATACTTTATTAAAAAAAGAGATGAGCATATTATTCTCTGACAATGGATCTAATAAAACATAAATTAATTATTTTCTTATGAGAAAAGGTGATCGTCGAAAATGTAAAGATTGTAAGGTTATTCCAAATAAAAGTTTAAGTACTCAACATCATTTATTAGTTCTGAATTTTAAGATGAAAAAAAGTAAGATAATGAATGCAAGGGAACATTATCATACAATTAGATGGGGTCACCTGAAATACACAAATAAAATTATTTTTATGAATAAACTTCAAGATTTCATGATTTGGGATGTTCATGAAGAAGTGAATTCTAGGTGGGATAAAATAACAAGCACCAAAACCAAAAGATGCATTTGGAGAATCAAAATGAAAAGTGTTCATAAATAAAAATAGTTGATGGTGTAATAATAATGTGAAAAAAAAGATAAAATATAAGAAGTGTCTATATAAAAATTTGTTTAAATATAAAAGCTTAGATGACTGGGAAAAATATAAGATGACCTATAGGGAATTTAAAATAACAATTTGCGACGCTAAAAATTTCATTTTAGTTATCTTTATAATATATTAAATATAAAAGATGGTGATATATATATAAACTAGCCAAAAAAAAGAGAGATGAGAAGATTTAATTCAAGTTTATTAAAAATAAAAATAAAAAAGAATTTTTCTTAGAGAAAGATATTCAACATATGTGGGTGAGCTATTTTGAAAAAAATTTTAATACAATTTCTGAAAATACAATCAACCTTAATTATTTTAATATTGTTAATTATAATAAAAAGTTTTATTTTTGTTGTCACATTAATAAAAAAGAATTTAAGAAGTTTTAAGGAAAAATTAAGGGTGGTGAAAAATCAAAAGGACCTAATGTTATCCCAATTGAATTGTAGAAATATTTAGGAGATTTGGGAGTTTCTTGGCTTAGTAAGTTCTTTAATATTATTTTAAAAACTAAAAAAATGTCTGCAAAGTGGAGGAAGAGTATTTTGGTCTCATTGTTTAAGAATAAAGGGGACGCACAAGAGTGTACAAATTATAAAGAAATTAAATTGAAGAGTAATACTTTAAAATTATGGAAGAAGATATTAAATATAAGCTAAGAAAATAATTAAATATAGGTTAAGACGTGAAAAAAAATTTCTCATAATCAGTTTAGATTTATGTCACACAGTACCATGGAAGTTATACATTTGTTGAGAGCTTTGATGGACAAGTATAGAGAGAATAAGAAAGATCTACATATGATTTTTTTTAATTTAAAAAAAACTTACGATAAGATTTCAAGAGAAGTCCTTTGGAGAGTTCTAAAGAAGAAAGGTGTTGATATGACATATATCCAAGTCATTAAAGATATGTATACTAGAGTTGTTGCTTGTGTTCGAACAGAAGGTGGATTGACAGGATTGACCAAGTATTTTCCTATTTCAATTAGATTACATCAAGGATAAACTTTAAGCCTATATCTTTTTGCTTTAGTTATGGATGCTCTTACTGGACATTTACAAAAGGATGTACCGTGTGTATGCTTTTTTGCTGATGATATCCTTCTTGTGGATAAAACTAGAGAAATGGTTCAAGAAAAACTTGAGCTATGGAGGTCTACCTTGAAGTCTAAAGACCCTTGTTTGACTAGATCTAAAACTGAATACATATAATGTAATTTTATTAGTAGTAGCTCTAGTGGCGAAGTTGTATTAATGGGTGCTCAAATCATTAAAAGGTGTGAATGTTTTAGATATCTCGAGTCTATTGTTCAAAGTGATGGTGATACATAAGGCGATGTTATTAATAGAATTCAAGTTGGCTGGATAAAGTGGAGGATTGCATCGGGCCTACTGTGTGTTAGATAAGTATTGCTTAGAGTGAAAGGAAAATTTTATAAGATTGTGGGTGAGACCCGTAATGCTCAACAACTCAGAATGTTGGCCCTTAAAGGAGAGGCATAAAACAAAGTTAAGTGTTGTTGAGATGAGAATGCGTGGGTGGATGAGTGGCTTGACACTTAGAGACAAAATGTGAAATGAATATATCTGTAATAGGGTTGGAGTAGCTCCAGTGGCGGACAAGATTAGAGAGTCTTCCTAGATGGTTTGGCCACATTAAACGACAACCATTTGATGATCCAATTAGAAAAGTAGATGTTTTAGATTCAATTTATATTACGAAAGGCATGGATATAACTAAAAAGAATTAGGTATATCATATAAACATGATCTTAATCTATTAGAATTAAATAAACATATGACACTCAATAGGACGAGATGAAGAAAAAGGATTCATGTAACCGACCACACATAGTGCGATGAAAGCTTTTTGTTCCTGTTGTTGTGGTTGGTGTGTAACATTTTCCATAATTCTCTCAGAAATAGGTTATAAATTTGACATCTCTGTCGGAAGAAATGCTAAGGGAAAATCTTTGTAACGGGACAATTTCACGAAAAAATAAATGGATCACATTGAATGCATCAGAAGTTTAATTACTAGCTATAAATTGGGCCATTTTGGAAAATATGTCGACTACAACCATTACAAATTCTATACCTATTTTAGTTTTTGGTAGACCCAAAATAAAATCAATGCTAAGGTCTTGCCATATGATTTTGGTTATTTATAAAGGGGTATATAATCCTATATTTTGTGCATCACCTTTAAAAGTTTGACAAATATAACACAGTACAATGTATTAATGAACATCTCTTGTAGCTTATGCAAGTAAAATCGAGATTGGAGTAAACCTAGATTTTTATCTCCACCCATGTGAGCTGCTAAACCACCTTCATACATATCATGAATGAGTTTGGTCCTTAAAGACAAGTTTGGAATAAAAATTTGATTACCTTTAAATAAGAATCCACGATGAATAGAATAGTGAGCAATATCCTTATGGGTTAAAAATGCAACCCAAATCTGTGCAAAATCAACATCTTCCACATATTGCTAAGCTAAGGATTCTAACCCAAAAAATTATGTTTGGAATGCAACAAACAGGCTAACCATTCGACTTAACGCATCAGCGACTCAATTAAACTATCCAGCTTTGAGTTTTAGTGCAAAAGAAAAGTGCCGGAGGATGTAACCCAACGAATATGCATAGGGTTCAAGTGTTTATGGGAATTCAAAAATTGAAGTGATTGGTGATCGCTGAAAAGTACAAATTCTTGATATAAAAGGTAGTGCACCCATTGTTTGAGAGCTTTTATAACAACATAGAGCAATTTTTCATAAGTGGACGCATTGGCGAGAGAGCTTAACTTTTCACTAAAGAATTCAATTGGTTTTCCATCTTGGGAGAGAACAGCTCCAATCCCTATAGCCGAAGCATATGTTTCTACTTGAAACGGCTTCTCAAAATTAGCTAAGGCCAAGACAGATGCAGTGTTGAGTTTCTCTTTAAGTTCGAAGCTTTAAACAATTTGCTATTGGATTAGCCAATTTGCTGAAATTCTGTATGAACCTGCGATAGAAATTTGCTAGCCCATGGAAACTTCGAATGTCAGTATGGGATGTTGGGATTGGTCAGGATTGGATTGCTTAAATCTTGTGATCATTTGTTTTTATACAATTTTGGCTAATGATAAAGCCTAAGTGGACTACGGTAGTTATGAATTCACACTTGGGTGGATTAAGGAAGAGCTGGTGTTGCCTTAATGTAAAGAAGATTAATTGGAGATGATTAAGATGCTCTTCCAAGGAAGCACTACAGACAAAAATATCATCAAAGTGAAAATTGCAGAATTTGCATAAAAATGGTTTTAATACCTTATTCATGAGCCAAATAAATGTACTCGAAGCATTGCAAATACCAAATTGCATGACTCACCACTCGTATAAACCTTCTGGTATTGACATCTTCCAGTCATCTCCGGGGAGAAAACAGATCTGGTGATAGCCACTGCGCAAGTCTAGTTTTGAGAAAAGTTTAATGCCTGAGAGTATATCCAAAAGAGCTTCCAACTGAGGCATAGAGAAACGATGTTTTATTGTAATATTGTTAATGGCACTACTATCAATACAAAACTGCCAACTTCCGCCTTTCTTCGGAATGATCAACGAGGCAACAACACATGGGCTAACACTTGGCCTAATGAATTGCTTGGCAAGTAATTCGTCAATTACTTCCTGTAAGATCTTTTGCCATTTGGGATTAATTTTGTAATGTTGTAAGTTAGGACGTGTTGATGTCGAAATGAAGTTGAATTGGTATTAAATGGAGTGAAGCAGTGGTAGTTGTTTTGGAAGGTCCTTTGGCAATATATCATGATATTGTGACAACACGTTTATAAAACTACATGAATTTTTTGTTGTGAATTGTATGGTTCAGTGGCCAAAATTGCAAATAAACACTTCTTAAAATGAGTGATAAATTTGATTTTTGGATACTGTAAAAAACGCAAAATTATTTGGTGTAGCAAATTTAAGAGTTAGAACTGTAGGAAGTAAACGAATTCTTCTTCCTTTCCACTAAAAAGAATAAATATTAGCCCTGTAATCATTGATTTCCCCATATCAAACTGACAGGATCTCCAAGGTATTAGATGACATGCATCCATCTCAAGGCCATCACATAGTTTTTTTCCGATTGATGTTACTTTGCAAGACTCAGTAATTGATACATCAATACCCTTTCAAATCCATCTAATATTGTAATGATTGATATGTTTGGTGTTCTTTAATTGTATTGCTTTAAGTGCATTTCCTAAACTTATGTTTTCAGTACATCCACTATCAATGATACTACAGACTTTGCCATTGATAATACAAGTCTTGAAGATGGCATAGCGTTGAGTATTAATAGGTTGTATAGGAGCCAACAAGACCCTTTCAAGGATACAAGAAAGAAATTCTCCATCATCTGCCAATACTTCTATGGTCTCAGATTCTTGGAAGGTAAAAGCTTCTTTATTTTCATTGCCAGCATCCAACAACTGAAGATGTTTTCGATTCAGACATTCATCAGATCTATGATCAGGATGAAAACATCTAAAGCATTTTGGTGGTTGTGGTCACTTGTAAATATTATCATTGGTTAATAATTGTTTCCCAGTTTGCTTCAAATCTGATGGTGTTATTATGGGTATATAGGGTGGTGATTGAGATTGAAAACTCTTAATAACATTAGGAGATACCTTATGTAGTTCTAGTATGTATCACTAGCCATATTCGTGTGACGATATTGTGTCTGTACTGGCTATCTATTCAGTTGTAATTCAACTTTAAGTGCACAATTAACGGCATGTGATAATGTCCAAATTGCATTTGTCTGCAATCGATCTTGGATGCTATGGCAGAGGTAACTTGGATGCATAAAACTCATCATGAAGAACTAAAAAAGGTGCTCTCTCAGTTGAGTGTGGTGTTCACAACTAGAGGAAGCACGAAAGCAGTTAGCTTTGTGCAAGAAGGAGGTCCTAATTAGCCTAGCTATACCCGTGATGGAAACATGATGAGTGGCATCCCAAAGCCAAATAACTGTGCATGCCCTAGGAATACTTGGCATGTAAAAAAATTTATATGGGGAGGAGCAATATCTCGATGTTGCTAGCATCTTGAAGGAGCAAAAATAAAAAATACAACATTGTACCTCACAAATGCCGCAATTTACATGTCATGGCGGTGACGGCGACAAGACAAGAAAAAATGAGGAAGGCAATGTGCTCCATTGACACATTTGATTCCCTCAAGAATAAGTTAAAAATGCAATTCTACTCGAAGAATGGTGAAGGGGAGGTACGTGATGGCCTACACAGGCACAAGCAGTCAGGGAGATTTCATGACTTTGTCAAGGACTTCACTAACCTTGTGTTAGAATCCATGACATACCTGACGAGGATTCTCTCTTTTTCTTCATGCACGGGCTAAAGGCATGGGCAAAAAAAGTAAAAATGTTGTGACGATCAAAATCTTATTGTCAGCTTCGTTACTTATTCTAGATAGAAAGAATCATTGAAGTTCAAGGTGAAAAAGAATGATAATGGCAAAGATGTGAAAGAACAAAATCAAGACAGCCACAGAGAAAACAATTATCACTAAAATTTCTCCAAATATAAAGACAAGAGCAAGCAAAAAGAGAACTCAGATCGATCTGCTCCAAGGAATGGCAGTTTCTTATGTGGTGGTTCTCACTGGATAAGGTAATGCCCAAAAACAAAGGCTTTGAATGCACTCATTGCTAATTTTGAAGGGCAAAGAACAAATAAGGATGCTCAATGTGGTAGCTTGAAAGTAGTTAATATTACTCAAAACTTCCCAAAAACTCGGACTAAGAACTACTAGTAGTAGATATCACCATCAATGGGAAGGAAATAATGATATTGTTTGATACAAGGTAAACATACAACTTCATCTCCAAAGAAGAAGCCAAGAGATAGGGGCTTAAAGTAGATCGTAGAAGTAAAACAAAAAAAGCCATCAATTGCATAACAATACCAATCCAAGGCATAGCTCGAAAAATGAAGACCACTTTTGACATATCGGTGAGTAAGACCTAACCGAAATTCCACAAGACAATTTCAAGGTAGTACTTGGAATGGAGTTTCTCAACCAAGATAGAGCCTTTCCTATTAAATTTGCGAACACAGTGTGCATCCTAGATGGGAATTAGACTTGTGTAATAGTAAAACTAAGGACGAGCAAGTCTAATGTGAAGGTGCTATCAACCAACAAAGGATTGAAGAGAAATGATAGTGACGTGAGGCTCAAGGGGAGGGGCTAAACAGACTGTGCAAAGGTGAACCAGTTCAGCTAAGGTGGTAGGTGGGCCGGCCGCCTCTTTACGGTTAAGAGTTGTCGCACAAGGGGAAAAACTTCCTTCTCTTAGTTATCTTCTATTATAAGTATGCTATTTTCTGTTTTAGGGTTTTGGTTTTGTATAAGTTTTTTATCAGAACAGTTGTCGATGTCTCAAGTTCTCTCTTATAGAATTGTATCCAAGAACAAGTGGTATTCCGGTTGTATCCTACTCTGATGTGGTGATTATCTCCACTAAATCTCGTGCTTATTCCCTTCTCTGCTCACTGCCACCCTGCCTATGCACCTCCCCTATCCATGTTCTCTGTCGGCAGCCCTAACACCAACTTACTATTGTCGCAACTCTGTCACACACACTTGTTCTTGTTGTAATTCCTTCCCACACACATGTTGTCGTATCCCATCCCACAACACCTATTGTCACTGTAATCCCATTCCTCTTTTTTCGTTGCCGTCACAACCCCCTCTAATCCTTCGAGCACTGCTACCAACCCCTCTCACCTACCAGAAAACTACCACAACCCTTCCTCCCGCCTTCCAGTGATTGACAACTCCCCCCCTCCAATCTTTTGTTGTAACCACAATCTCCAACTGCACACCTACCCGTTGTTCAGCCGCCGCCCACTACCCTCATCCTTGTCTAAGGGTGTTGTGTTGTGCCATTCTATTTATGTTCTAAGAACTCTTGTTGTAATTCCACTGCATTTTTGTAATAATATGTTCAGTTCGCTGCAATTTGGGTTACTTCCGGTATCAATTGGTATCAAAGTTAAATTAACTCTAGCCCTATCCTAGGGTTTCCTAGAATTCATTCCTACCCAAGCCACCTCCATCAAAAATCTTCTATCCTATCTTCAATTACCTCTTCCAATTCCAAAACTTTAACCATGTCATAAAGAAGACACATGCCCTAACATACCTGGGAAGAGATACAACGAGAGATTCATCGACTTCAACAGAGACTTGCAAAGATGGATGAGATGGATGACAGGACGAAAGGAGAGATTACCTTCGACCATTATATGGAGAGTTAAAGGGAAGAGAAGAACAGGGTTCTGAATCTCTTCCATGGAGAGGACTTTTGTGATAACGATTGGCCATGACACGTTGAAATTCAGTATTAAAGAAGACCGAGAGAAGAGATAAAATATGAAGGACACAGAGGCTTTGGAATAAAGGAGGCTTCGAAATAAAGGTGGATATACTAAAGTTCGATTGAGGCATGAGTCCAGAAAATTTTATCGAAGGGCTGCAGTCAATTGAGAGAATCTTCTATTACAAGGAAGTTTCAAAAGATAAACACGAAAAACTAGCGAGGATCAAGTTGAAAAATAGTCTCCTTGTAGTGGAAAAACTTATAGAAGCAGAGAAAGAGAGAAGACTGACAAGATTACTAGATGTAAGAACATGAAGAAAGAGATACAGAGAAAATACCTACCTCATTACTGTCAGGATATGTTTTTGATACTCTACCTATAACAAAGAGAACTATCAGGGGAGGAGTTCACGACATAGTTTAAACAGTTGCAGATTAAATGTGAGTTGATCGAGCCAGAGGAATATTCCATAGCTTGATAACTGGGAGGTTTGAAGCCTACTATCAGCAACATTGCGCGGTTGTAGTCCTATTAGTCATAGGGAGATGTCCAGAACTTAGCATTGAAAGTTAAAGGACAGCAGAAACAGAGCCAACAACCACCACCATTCAGACAGCCACCTGTAGTGGGAGACATTAACAGGAACATACCTTACGAAGTTGAGAAGATGGGTGAGGATAAGAATAGAGCTACTCAAATTTAAAAGAAGCTTGAGAAGAGCAACATGCCCACTGAATTCCCAGACTGAAAGTGCTTCCGATGCAATTGATTTCGGAACATCACTTCTAGTTGCCCAACAAATCAAGTTTTGCCTTTCACCGAGCAGGGTGCAGTGTAAGTCAGCAACGAAATAACAATTGAAGAACAAGGTGAGGTGTACCATCTTCCACCAGATAAAGGTGAGATGCTTGTGGTTCAATGGGTACTACAGACTGAGAATACAAGGGAGTCGTAGTAGCTTCGACATAACATTATCTACACCCTTTGCACTGTGAACAAAAAGATATGCAATCTCATCATCGTTGAAGGGAGCAGCAAGAGTGTTTCGTCAACACAAATGATGGAGAAATTAAGCCTCATGACTTAGAAGCATTCCGATCGTATTCTATGATGCGGTTGACGAAGGAGAACAGAGAGAGAATTGGCATGAGGTGTCTACTGGAGTTTTCAATTAAAAGCTAGCTGCAAGATAATGTGTGCTGCGATGTGATGCTAATGGATGTTTGTCACATTTTGCTAGGGAGACTACGGTAGCATGACCGTAAGGCTCGACATAATTGGTACATGAATACCTCATCCATCAAAGGCGGTAAGCGTATCATCCTCCTATCTTCTGTGGAGTTCAAGATAAAAGGTGTTCTTACCAGCCGACAAGTGTCGTCAGTAGGATCAGTTCTGGTGACAATAGTGGATGATAGGTCTAAAATACTAATCCCAGACATGGGACGGTCACGACATAGAGCATTTCAGAATATCACGATCGATACATTATCGGCAGGGCCACCAACGTTCAGAGAGATTCAGGCAACCCTCACTTCAGACCATGATGAGCCAACCTTGAGTTATTTTGGGAGGATTCAGTATTAGTATAGGTGTCACGTAGACACAGTTTTGTTTGGTACAGAGATTCCAAAAGATTGGACTGATATGGATCATTGCTCAAAATTAAGGAAAGCTTCTCTGGTGTTTTGGGAGACAGAGCACCGGCAGTGAGATCCAGGAGTTATTAGAGCTACAGTTGAAGATCCTTCTTCCACGAGAGATTATAGCAAATCGGTTACCGACAACAATTTGACATAAGCTTCGAGGAATTTGGTCGAAGCTCTCCCAATCCCAAGAAACTGACGCGGGGCTCAAAGGGTGGGGCTGAGGGTCTGTTTGGCGCAGTTGTTGATTATTTATAATCTGCTGGCAGATTATTCTGATAATCTGATAATCTGCAGATTATCAGAATAATCTGTCTTGCTTTTTGGGACAGCTTATTCAAGATAGTTTATTGGTGGTTAAATGACATTCATGCCCCTATGTGATAAAACTATTTGGGGCAGCTTATTCAAGATAGTTTATTGGTAGTACTGAAGCATATGCAGAAACATGAAATCATCACAGATCATAACTAAAAGATGTCATACATTTTTACATTTCTCACACCCTCATGAGTACCAAGAGAACTAAAAAAAAGTACAAATACAAGTACAAGTACAATCATAAATATTAAAATGTTTAATTTCAGACTCTGGCTACGTCTGGCCTCATTTGCACAGTCAAACTGAGAAAATACCGGATTCTCATGACTGCTAGCCGTGTCATATGAGGGACTGTCAGCCCACCGGAAGAAGCCACAACGAGCTGAAACACCCTTGGCACAACCGTAGAACTGCCTCCCAAAGCTATGAGACTGACGCGATGTGAGCAACGGAGCCGGTAGACCACAATAACACAAAAAACCTCTATCTGTAACTGATATTCTAGAAGTCATGTTTCTGTAACTGTGCAAAAAAAAGATTATTAGTACTTATCCAAATAAAAGTAAAATTGACATTCAAAATTAATGTACGAACAGAGAAAAGACTTGCTGGACTAGCTGTCATATATAGCATCTGCTATAGACTCCCTCAGAGCAATCATCTCAACTGCACCCTCACCGTCTTGAGTTTCATATTCAATTGAGTCCATCTCATTATCAGCTAGAGATCCTGAAGGTTCCAGAGTGTCAATAATTTCATCATCATCAGCGATATTGAAGTCCGTATCTGAATGAGAGGGGTGACGTCGGATGAAGTTGTGAAGTGCCATGGTGGCCAGCACAATATACACTTGTTTAGGAAATGAATAGGATGACATATCACGTAGGATTACCCATTTCTTCTTCCACACCCCAAAAGTTCTTTCAATAACCCCCCGTAAAGCGGAGTGTCGTTTGTTAAACATTTCTTTTCTACCACGAATATTATCACTTGCTCGCTCAAAATCAGAAATATGGTATCTTGTGTCTGGATATGGCTTCAGGTAGCCCCTTAACATCGGATATCCAGCGTCTACCAAATAATATTTTCCTGTTATTAAAGACAATACTAATTAAAAACAATTAATGTAATTATCGAGAGGTTTAAGTAAGATGAACAAACCTGGAGGTGGGTGAGGGAAACACTGTGTTTTATTTCTAGTTGCATAGGAGAAAAGACGACTATCATGCGCACTTCCTTCCCACCCCGCCATTACAAATGTGAAGCACATGTTGAAGTCACACACTGCCATGACATTTTGGGTAGTTGTACCAATCCGACCAACATACGCGATCCTCTCGTGACTTGGTAGTCTGGCATCTACATGAGTGTCATCAATTGCTCCAATACAATTCTGTTGATCATAGTTAGCAACTGAAGAGGTCATTCAGCTAAAGTAACAAAGTAATAATACTTACTTTGAAATACGGCATGTAACGAGAATCATTTGCAATTTGTTCAGGAATAGTTGCGAACGATGTATCCGCTGGCTTAATGATCTGTGTTGCTAAGCTCACCAGTGCTTGTAAACCTTTGGAAAAGTATCGACTAATGGTTTCTGATGAATGTTGAAATCGCTCCATAGCTCCTCTAACTGATTCATTCTGTGAGAGCATGTATAATGTTATTGCCAACACCTCTCTCGTTGTCGTTCTAGAAGAACCCTACAGGCCATGGTTCCGACATAACTCGTGTAGCAGATCGATAAAAATGGCCGCAGTCATTCTAAAAATATTGCTGAACCTTATCGGATGTCCAGCAAGCATCTCACTCACCCATTTGTCCCCAATATAAGAGGACATCATGCGTGGTATCCGTCTATAACTGGAGCGGTAGTATTCCGGTAATAATATCGCTATAGCTGCAGCCCATGTCATTCTTTTACAACGGTCTTGCAGTGAGTGCATCCTGAAATGATAAATACATTAGGATGAAAGAAATTATGGAGAGGTGGAGACAGAAAATTGGAATAGTGAAAACAACAAGTATTACTTAGCATCAGAAAATAAGTGACATAACATGTTGTGAAGATAGGAAAAAAAATTAGACAATACATAGCATCATAAAATAACAAAAGCTATTGTAATAACAATACATAAATGACAAGTCTAATGAAAGATGAGTACAAAGCGGAGTCATTCTTCAACTATAACACGTAAATACTCAATGCGCATCTCGGGTCGCAGTGCAATGAACATTTCTCTACGAGTAGGGTCCTCGAGTTTTTGAACACATTTTGCCTGAAAGCGTATATCGGCTGCTACTTCTGGAATAGTATATAAAATGGCCAGGCAGTCCCAAATCGTACTGTCAGGAGGAGTCGGAGCTGTGAAAGCTGCAATTAGTTCAGCAAATGAGCCTTTAACAAAACTGTCATTCTCTTTCTTCCTCCTCGCAAGTCTGGGCCTTTTGGACATGGAATTAGACTCCACCATCTCTTTTTGGTTAATACTAGGAATTTCTTCATCAGCTATAACTTGTTCAGGTGGCAAGTCATTTGACATTTCTGTAAATCTCATCTCACTTGGGTTTGCTGCGTGCTTCTCAGTCGCGACAACCCCCTTAAACATGATGTCAAGTTTTGCCTCGAAATCTGGCTCAATTTCACACTGCTTATATTTCTTCGCTGCTGGTAATGCCTGTAACAAGCTTATTTAGGGGGATCAGTTTCTAAATAATTTGAGAAGTAATATAATTGAGAAAAGAAAATTAGAAAATTACCTCAATTTTCTCAGCCCACCATTCAGCTGAAGCATCGATCGTCTTTTTAATTGGATCCCATCCCAACCCGGAGAGCCACGTTTCAACTTTTTCCATATTTTTCATTCTTTCTTCAATTGGTCTCATTTGTTTTTGAATTTAAGCTTGTCGTAATCCCTATCAGTCAATTCTTTGAATCTCTGAACTATATTTTGCCAACATTTTTTATTAAAATACGTGGTTGGACTATTCCCCAGTTCAGTTTTTTTAATGCATAGGTCACAAAAAATATTTGTTACTTCTTTATCCCGCATTGCAGACGGACCCCCTTCAGTTGTCTTAGACATTTTGATACTATTTGAAACAAATTAAAATAAGTACTATCGAAATCAAACAACTTTTAAACAACAAAAGGTCCAGAAATAAAAAATCACAACCAACATAATATTCACAACTTTGCAACGTATGAATAAAGAAAAATACAAATACACGAGAGATTTTAATGTGGTTCGGTCAGAGACCTACGTCCACAGAAGGAAACCCACATAAATTTTATTAACGAAATCAAAAAATTACATATATGTGCTACAAAAAAAAAGTACAAATACAAGTAGAACTATAATTCTCACATTGCACCTTAATTATAACATAGAAGTATAACCAAATCGGAAGTGAAGTTCCAACTTTCAAGAGATACTATGGAAGCCATGTTGATATTAATGACTTGTAATAATGATCAAATATCAGATTTTGTAAGTACCTAAGCCTTCACTATTATCTGTATTGTAGAAATATAAGTGATGTTAAAGCAGTTTATTCTTAGATGGTGAGAAAAGGGCCCCTGCTGTACCAACATGTCCCTAAATTCGATTCAAAAAGAGGGGCAGCAAATGTAAGGAGTAAATCATCACTTCATTCAACATTTCTCAAATAGGAAAATTTAGAAAAAATGAGTATGAAAAGAATCTGTTTATTTCTCCAACAGATAAATATACACAGAGCTCCCTATAGAATGAAAACTGCAAAAGCTTAACCAGAAATACTTAAAACTGAAATCCAGTCCTCTAGGGGCCAAAACCGAGTCCACCAAATGGACAAAGAGAGTACATAACTTTCAGCATTTATTTGGAGAGGAATAAGAATAATAAAGCTCAAGAATGAAGTCCCAAATCATCACTTCATTCAACATTTGATTTGAAAAAAAACAGAAACTTAAGTAACAAAGTAATTTTCCAACGCTTCTCTCATGTGTTTCAGCTCCCCAATTCTATAACCATTCTCATTCGTAATATTAAGTCAATCATGTATCATATTGATAAAGAGATCCAACAGATCCAACAGAGCCCAAATCATCACTTATGCTTACAGTTTATGCTTAGATGGTGAGAAAAAGGGCCCCTGTTGTACCAACATTTCCCTAAATTCGATTCGAAAAGAGGGGCGGCAAATGTAAGGAGCAAAACAGGACTCAAAGCAATAACAAAAAGTCAAAAAAATCAAACTTGAGTTGTTTATGTACTCCAATCATAGAATGCCTCAAAAAAACAGCAAAACCATGCCTCAAATATGTAATAAAAAAAAAACAGCCCTCACGACACAAATTCAGACCCAAAACAAGGTACAAAACTGAACCATTTCGAGGTAAAACCGGGCCACAAATCTCAGGCCAAACTGATCCCACGAAAGGGGCAAAAACAGTGAAGTTCAAAAACATATGGATTAGATTAATGATGTATACTAAAGAATATGGTTCAACTAATATGTTCTTGCAGCAGTCAACATATTTAAAAGAAAGCGTGTTTGTATAGCAAAATCATTCTATAGTTGGTTTTCTTCACAAAAACAAAAAAATTTACAAAAAAATGAGTATGAAAAGAATCTGTTTATTTCTCCAACAGATAAATATACACAGAGCTCCCTATAGAATGAAAACTGCAAAAGCTTAACCAGAAATACTTAAAACTGAAATCCAGTCCTCTAGGGGCCAAAACCGAGCCCACCAAATGGACAAAGACAGTACATAACTATCAGCATTTATTTGGAGAGGAATAAGAATAATAAAGCTCAAGAATGAAGTCCCAAATCATCACTTCATTCAACATGTGATTCGAAAAATAACAGTAAAATAACAAAGTAATTTTCCAACATTCACTCATATGTTTCAGCTCCCCTATTCTATAACCATTCTCATTCGTAACATTCAGCCATGTATCATTATAATAAAGAGATCCAACAGAGCCCAAACCATCACTTCATTCTAAAACCATCCAACAGATCCAACAGAGCCCGCATAAATTTGGATATGCAGGAATGCTTGGGCATGTAAATGCCCAATTATAATAAAGAGGAGCATATAAAATGTGTTCTTCATGTAAATGCACCATTATAAAGAACAAAGCATACAGTGTTAGGTTAATGAAAATTCCATATTTTTCATTTCAACCGATCCAGGGAAATGAAAATCTTCCCAAGCATTCTTGCATTCAATATTTCCCCATCATTCAAAGCATCATTCCCAAAGGAGAAGAATCTTCCCAAGCATTTCAACTGCAATAAAAATGGTAAAAATTCCCAAGCATGAAAATTTGAACAAAGGAGAAGAATCCCAACTATTCCACGGTAAATCAAACATTCCGCAGCAAAAAATTCCAATGTTTCATTTCTAACGACCATAGGAACATAAATTACTGTGAGAGGATCGAATACGGCCTCGCGAGAAGGAAGGAGATGGATATCGGGTAAGGCGAGAGTGTGAGGTCAAAAAAATATCTTATATCGCGGATCATAGCCTCGTAAGCTTCGGGCGAGGTCAAGACAGAAATGGCGAGACGGGAACGGCGAGGGCAAGGGGGAGAGACGGGAAGGACAACACGAGAAAAATAACCCTAAACGCGAGAAGCATACGGGGAATGAAGCTCCTGGCCAGATTACGCTCCCTTAAGGGAATTGCGATAAGAGAATGGAGCGTTTTCAAAACGTCCCAAGCGAACGTCTTTTTCAAACGGAAGGGCAGCATTTTCAAAACTCCGTCGCTTCCAATAAGCGCTCTCAAACGGACCCTGAATTGGCTATGCAAGAGTGAGTTGGTTCAGCCAAGGTAATAAGGGGTTGGCCAGTCCCTTTTCTAGTTTAGGGTTGCAGCCCAAAGAAGGGTCTCCCCCCTTCTAGTTATCTTCTATTATGAATATGTTAATTTATGTTTTAGGGTCCAATATTCATTGAGCATTTGTTGAGTTTTCGATTGGGAAAGCCGTCGACGTCTCAAGTTCTCCATTCTAGAACTGTATCTGAGGACATGTGGTGCTCCGGCTGTATCTTGCTTCAAAGCGGTGACTGCCTCCATCAACTCTTTAATATTATTTTAAAAACTAAAAAGATGTCTTAGGAGTAGAGGAAGAGTATTTTTGTCTCCATTTTGACAATAAAGGGAATGCACAAGAGTGTGCAAACTATAGAAGAATTAAGTTGATGTGTCATACTTTAAAATTATGGTTAATTGAACCTAAGTTAAGAGGTGACAAAAACAATTCCCATAATCAGTTTGGATTTATGGCACACAGGTCTACTATGGAAGTTATACATTAATTAAGAGGTTTGATGGAAAAGTACAAAGAGAATAACAAGCATCTACATATGACTTTGGTTGATTTAGACAAAACTTATGATAAGGTTCCAAGAGCTGTCATTTGGAGAGCCCTAGAGAAGCAATGTGTTGACATGACTAATATTCAAGTCATTACAGATATGTATACTAGAGCTAATACTTGTGTTTAAACAGAAAGAATGATCAAGTACATTCCAATTTCAGTTGGATTACATTAGAGACCGACTTTAAGCTCATATCTTTTTTGCTTTAATTATAGATATTCTTACTGGACATTTACAAAAGGATGTACCTTGGTATATGTTTTTCGCAGATGATATTCTTCTGCGGATAAGACTAGAGAAAGAGTTCAGGAAAAAACTTGAATTATGGAGGTCGACATTGGAATTTAAATGTCTTTGTTTGAGTAGATCTAAAAATGAATACATAGAATGTAATTTTAGTAGTAGCAGTTCTAGTAGCAAAGTTGTAAAAATGAGTGATCAAATCATTAAAACATGTGAATTTTTTAGATATCTCGAGTCCATTGTTCAAAGTGATGGTGATATAGAAGAGGATGTTATTAGTAGAATTCAAGTTGATTGGTTGAACTAGAGGAATGCATCGGGCCTATTGTATGACAGAAAATAACCGCTTAGACTGAAAGGAAAATTTTATAAGATTGTGATGAGACCTGCAATGCTCTATGACGCAGAAGATTGGCCATTGAAAGAGAGGCACAAGAACAAAGTTAAGTGTTGCTAACATGAGAATGCTTAGGTGGATGAGTGGCTTGACACTTAGAGACAAAGTGCAAAATGAATATATCCATGATAAAGTTGGTGTAACTCCAGTGACGGACAAGATTAGAGTCTTCCTAGATGGTTTGGTCATATTAAACGTTGATTATATGATGATCTGATTAGAAAAACATGTGTTTTAGACTCAACTTATGTTAGAAAGGCACAGGTAAACCTAAAAAAACTTGGGCATAATGTATAAAAAATGATCTTAATCTATTAGATTTAAATAAAAATATGACAATAAATAAGATGCAAAGGAGAAAAAGGATTCATGTTGCCAACTCCAACCAGTGGAATGAAGGCTTGGTGGTGTTATTGTTGTTGGTGTGTAATCTTTGCCATATATCCAGAAATAGGTTGTAAATCTGACATCTCTGTCGAAGGAAATGGTATAGGATAATCCTTCTAATAGGATAATTTCACAAAAAAAAACAAATGAGCCATATTGAATGCACTAGAAGTTTTTTTACTGGCTATAAAATGGTCCATTCTAGAAAAGATGCCAGCTACAACCATCATAGATTCAATAACTTTTTTAGTTTTTGGAAGACCCAAAATAAAATCAATGCTAAGGTCTTGCCATATGGTTTCCGGTATTGGTAAAGGGGTATATAATTCTATATGAATGACTTGACACTTGGAGACAAAACATGAAATGAATATATTCCTGATAGGGTTGGTGTAGCTCCAGTGGCGGACAAAATTAGAGAGAGTCGTCCTAGATGGTTTGGTCACATTAAACGTTGACTATCTGATAATCCGTTTATGAGAGTACATGTTTTAGATTTGACATATGTTAAGAAAGACAGAGGTAGACCTAAGAAAAATTAGGCGTATTGTATAAAAAATAATCTTAATCTTTTATAATTAAATGAAAACACGAGACTCAATAGGAAGCAATGGAGAAAAAGGATTCATGTAGCTGACACCATTTAACGGGATAAAGGCTTGTTGTTGTTGTCTTTGGTCATATAGATTCGAAGACAAATAATACTTAGGTGAGATTGCCAAAACAAATTGGCAAGATAGATTGGCAAGCCAATTTTTATAAGAAATATGTGGTATGCATGTAAAGTATAAGAATTTAGCAATTAAGATAATAATTTCTTACTTATATTAATTATTAAGTTTGGTGAGATTGATTCGAAGAAAAACAATTCTTAAGTGAGATTGCAAGGCAAATTGGCAAGATAGATTGGCAAGCCAACTTTTATAAGAATTATGTGGAATGCATGTAAATTATAAGAATTCAGCCATCTTACTTGATATGTTCTCTAGGTTGGCTTTGGAACCATGGGCGATTCTAGACCAAATAGCAGCAATAACAGGCAACAGAGCAGCAAATTAACAGAGAAATAAATAACAAGAAGAAGATGATAAAAAAGAGGTAACGGTATCTTTTAACATAGCAGCAAATATGTTATATTTTAAATTAACGACCTCAAACCTAACGTTTCTCATTTTAACCACTGAATCCCACTCCCCCGTCTTGCTCCCGTTAGAATCGCTCGACCGGCTTCTTCCCGGTTGCCATGTCTCCTTCTCCATCTCCCTCTTTTTCTCCCGAATTCTCCAGATTCTTGACAGCGTAGAATAGAGGAAGTCGTGAGGAGCTCGCCTAAGAAGAATGCATCAAAGGGACTAGCGGCATGTGAGGGAGAATGCGTTCGTGAGACCTGTGAATTTACTATTTTGGCATTTCAGGAAAAACGGGTAAGAAACAGCAGTTCATATTTATTGAGATTAAGATCCGATTGGGAGAGCGTCGGGAGAGCGGTGCGGGGCGCGGAGTTCGAGGCCGGCGTTCGACAATTGGCTTTTACGGATCCAGCCCCGCTGCTCGACCTTTAATCCGCTATTTTGCTACCCAGCATACCCCCGCCTCCCATGGCCACCCCCTCTTCCCAGGTACCCTAAGCACCACCTTGTTCCAAAAGCCGCAGGGGCCATTCCCCTCGCCGACGCCCGATGCGCGTTTCTTCCGCCCCCGCCTCCACCCAGAGTATGATACATTCGTCTTCCCCACTTTTACTTTCATTTTAACCTTAAAAATATTTATGAATTTCTGATTACTTTGGGAGGAGACGAGGGGACCATTCATTGTATTTGAGCTGCTCTGTTATGGGGTTAGGGTTTTTGACGAGATGAACGATGAGACCCATCATTGTGAATGATAGATAATTATGACAACTTTACTTATAATCTGTGTAAGCAAAGCCTGATTATTCGCTTGTTTACGAATCTTAGCCACGCAGGAATAAGGGGGTTAAGTGTCTTTGTTGTTGATTGGAATTTAAGAGTAATATGTTTCCTAAATTTGCTTATTTGCTCGAAGATATGGACCCGCATGCTCCTTGCTTTTCCTGCACACAAGAAGGAAAGGTTGTTAAAAATTTATTTGAATTGTTACGTATTTGGTGGATTTCAGGGGATGGATTTAAGAGCTTATTTTAATACCAGTAGTTTTTTAATATAAGTGAGCTTAAACACTTTCAAAGTGATGGATTGGTGTTCTTCATTGATTTAAAATATTGCTTAATCCTACCGAGCAAATGAGTCTATGCACAAACTTGAAAGAGTAGAGGGTACATGTTTTGCAGATATTTCTTCTATCTACAGTTTGGAGAAACGTTCTACAATGTATTATCAAAATATTTGGTCCATATAATCTATAGTATGTAGAATTTTAATAGAAGCATGAAATTAATGTAGAATGTTATGCAACTTATGAATGACTTACATGGTCAATCATTTTTGAAGTGCAATTGCCTCATACCTGTAAAACACGATTAAAATTACTAGACTCGATTTTTGTTTTATGAATGTAAATTTTCTTAAACATTAAACAATGTGATTTTAATAAGCATCCCTTATGAAATCCATATTTCTTAGCTACAATAATGTACCAAAAAGGTAGAGGCCCTCTCAAATCAATACTCCTTGAAAGTTTAGATACATAGAGAAAGTTTAGCTCATAATTGGGAAGTTTTATAGATTCCTTGATTTTGATTTTTAGTGGAATAACAAGTTCATTTTTTTCCCAGCGAAGATGTCAATTGGTTTTAGTTTCAGATAATTTATTATGGAACCATGTTCTGTGATAAGATAAGTGATAAAAATATATATAGCAGAGAAAATGTTGCATACTTTCTTTATTGCTCTTGATGAGTCATTTTATTGATTTTCATGTCAATTCATTTGTTGAGAATTAAAGAATAAAGGCATGTTAGAATCATTAAATTAAAGAAATGTATGATTGGTTACATTTGAGTGCTCTAATATCAAGCTTATCCCAATTTACTAAACAGGGGCAGAATAGTCATTTTTCTAGAATCAGTTGTTCCACATTTGTTTTCACACAGCTGCAACAAACAAGCAACTAGCTTCCTCTCAGCAGCTTCCTGGGGTAGCGCAGCTGCAGCTGAAAAGCTGAGAAGCTGCAGCTGCCCCAAACAGATCCTAAGTGTTGTCAGTTTTGCGGCTTCACATTTGTGCTTTATTTTCTATTTATTTATTGGATCACCACAAGGTGATTGTTTTGATTGATGACTTTCTTTCTAGTAAACAGGAAAGAGACGGCAGAAGCTGATAGAATTAAGGAAAAGTACCCGAATAAAATTTCTGTGAAGTTCTCTTTCCTTGATTATTTTGATTTATATGGCCAGATTCAAGCTGTGGAGCTTTACTTTTGCATGGATTTATTTTTATTTTTTGTGATGCCCTACTTAACATTGATAGTGCAATTTATATTATTAGAGGATGGTTTTAAGTTTTAGTTAGGTGATCTCATCTTCATCGTGGAGGCAAGTTTCTAGCTCAATTATATTTATGGATTATTGTACATAAAAATGTGTCGACATGAATCACAAAGACATCTCGTGGATGGCAAAGGAGGTGAAGTGGCCCCGTGTGGCCTACCAAAGATGACCTAGCACCACATGCTCAACCGGCCAGTCTCATGTATCGGGAAGACGATACACCTAAGACAGATAAGGGATGGATCAGTCCCAAAAAATTCTTCTGACCAGACCCACTCAGATGAGTCTGCTGCTTTCCAACCAGGATAGACTCAAAAAGAGAAGCAGATCATCTAGTTCCAAAATGGTTTATGTGAACTCTCACTGAGGCATTGCTTAGCCTAGAAGCCACCCGACCTAACGACTGCTCGGTCTCACAATCACTTGATTTGTCAGCCACTTGGCCTAATAGTAGTCCATACTAAAGGTCTGACCTGATGATTGCACAGGTCAATGACTATTGGTCCGAAGGTCGTTCGATCTAATCGTAGCCCAGCCAAATCCATGGGCGCTACATGTCAATTTTTTTATGTATGGATTGAAATACCCCCGTCGTACCTACATACTTTAGGGATACAATATGCTATTGTGCCATGACTTATCTCTATAAGTAGGGGGTCTATTTTATGAATAATGGTTCACGAATTTACTATTCATTATTGTGTTATTACTCTCTCTCTCTGTCTCTCACTCACACATTCTTCAGCGCTTTATTCCTTGAGCAAGCCTCTCAGATAGATTTGGATTCAATATCCTAAAAGGTGCGGAGAGTGTATAGCTATGCTGCAACAAGAAGAGGATCACAACTGTAGAGAGAAGCGAGTGACCAAAGAATGTTAGCTAACGTAGATCCCCCGCGAGACAACATTGAGGAACATATGTAGAGAAGAATGCAAGAGATGAAAACTTAAATTATGGAGCAAGTGTTGGGTCAGATCGTTAAAGTTCTGAGGATTGTAACAGCCCTGGCAGAAAATTGGGCCCCATAAGAACTGAACCAGCCAAAGGAGGTAGTGTCGACGAACAACAATAGGAGGGCGAACCTTTTGAGGGGGTGGTGACTCGCAATACCAAGACAGTGCAGAATCTACGCAAGTGGAAAGGCAAAATGTAAGGCATACTGAGGTATCATTTCAGCCTAAGAATGATTTCTCCCTCCAAATCTCAGGAATAGAGACCCTAAATAAATTCAAATTGCCAATCGTGGAAGCTTACAGAGGGAGGTCAGACCCCATCGACCATATTGTTGCATTTTAGTAGTCCATAAGCTTGCTCAAAATCTCAGATGCATTCAAGTGCCATGTGTTTTTCACCGCTTTAAAATAGTCATCCTTAAAGTGGTTTCATGCACTTCTGGTCAGGAGCATCAGCAATTATGCGGATTTTAAGAAATTGTTTTAATGTAGTTCACCAATGCCCGGAAACCCACCAAGAGTGTGCAATCCTTATGAAAACTGAAGCATGGTGAGCATGAGAGTTTGCAAACATTCGTTGTACTCTTCCAAAAAGAAATGTTGGAGTCGAAAGATGACATGATTCAATGTTATGTGATTTTATATGCATGTTATCATTCTTTCTACTATTTATTTCAATTCATTTATCATGTTTTTATGCTCAAACATATAAAACGGATTCAAACCATATAAAATATTGTTGTTTAGCGTAATTATGGTTGATCTAAGCATGACCACGCTAGAACTGGCGCGACCATGCCGGTTTCAGGTGTGATCAAGCTGTCAGACCACCATATCCCATTTTGGAAAGTATTTTCATGCCATGTTTTGCTGGATCTTTAAATGAGGAAACTAAGGTATGAATAGAAGCATTATTTTTGGGGTGGAGAGATCTAGAGGCGGCTTGGGCACCAAAGCTAATGGTTTTTGAGAGTTTTCCTTATATTTCCTTTCATCTCTTGGGGTTGAGATTCTAAGGATTTTTTTTAACTTTCTTCTTGTATTGTTCTTAAATGTTTTGAAAGGTTATCATATATCAGAGGAGTTGGTTGTTATTGAAGAGAGAACAAATCAGTTTGTAAGTGTTTTCTTTTTAAAGCAACAATGGTTTCAATGGGATGCTTTTTTGGGATTCTTTCTATCATGTGTAGCTAAAATTCCTTTCGCGCCTCAATGATTTATGGAATGCGTTTTATGGCTTTCTCAATTTATCTCTTTTTATGTATCATTTTCTTGAGAAGTCAGGGTTTTTGATTATTTTGTTAACCATAGAGTTTCATTTACTCCTGATCTGATCAAATAGGATGTTAACATATTGATCCGATTTTTTGTTGCAATAGATTGTGTAAAATTTAAATAAGTATAATCAATTAATATTCAGATTTTATGCATGTATACATATCGTTATCAAGTAATGATGAACTTTTTATTTAAGCCCCAAATATCGATCCCACGGGAAATGTTTAAATTGGAAATGATAAATTTACGAGGAAATTCACAGAAAGTTAATTGAAGTCGTTATCACTTAATTCAATTGTTGAGATGTAATCAAAATTAAATTTCTAAAGTATTATCAAATCAAAAAAGCAAAATTTAAAACAGTAAATACTAATCTATTAACTATGTTTATGTAATGAAGATTTTTATGTGAAAAAGCATCATTCTCACTATAATGAGACTATGGTAAAATGAGATGAGACAAATATTCATAATATGTATTGTGTCAAATAGGAGCAATTTTAATTCTCTACCCTAATACAGTGCATAAAAAATCATTGGCTAATCTTAGTGTTTAGTCCCTAAATCTGTGGCTAGGCTAGGAGGATACCGGCTTCCACTCCAGAGCTCTCACTTCCCTTCACCTGAAGGCTAGCTCCCGCTTCAATTTTTAAACAATAAAGCCGAATTGAAGATTTTAGTCTGTCACCCTAAAGGTTCTCATATTCTACACCTAATAAAGACTATTTTCCTATTTATTTACACTTGATTCCATAAACAATGTTCTCCTCTATGGAATCAAATGTGATCCTCGCTCTATTGTAGAACTCATACTTCATTTCCTGGATCATATGTTTCACAACACATTTTAACAATTCAATTGGTCAGATCGAAAAGTAAATTAAGTTTGGAGTTGATCATATGTTTCACAACACATTTTAATAATTCAATTGGCCAGATTGAAAATTAAATTAACTTCGAGTTGAAAAATCATCACAATTTATTTTACATTTTAATATTGGCACATCCATATTATCTCTTCATTTCATCATATCTCAGAATAGGGAGAAAGATTAGAGTGAACTACTCAGACTTCATGAGAAAGACACAACAAAACACAAATTTCATATATAAAATAAAGGGGAACTACTCAGACTTCATGAGAAAGAAATAACAAAACACAAATTTTATATATAAAAGAAAGTTCATATAATACTGATAAATAAACATTACTTATCTAAAAACTCTTTCTCAAAACAAATCCTTTGTAGCTTTTCCTTAGAAACATAGGAAGAAGATATCTCACACTTTTCTCTTTTTCCAACACTATTACAGAAAGTTTCACACTAAATCTCACCACAAAAACTCTAAACTATGAAAGCAAAATAAAAAATTGACTACAATATGGTAGTGGAATGGAATGATGTGCTGCAAAAAATGAACGTAGAGGAGTGAAAAACGTAGAGGAGCCCTTTTTTCTTTATGAAATTTGGCCCCAAATAGAGCCCAAGGTCGGTTCTCCAAGAGGTGCCTCCAAAAACCCTTTAAAAAATCGTCCAAATACATCCAATCTTCTAGAAAAAGGGTCTGCACAGCCTTTGGCGCCATGGCGATGGTCTGGCGTTGTCGGCGTTGAGTAAAAATCTCCAGCCTTAAGTTGTTCTGCGCCGTCAGTGTTGCCAGCGCTGAGCATTTCTTCAAAAATGTAATTTTGACTTCAAATTTCATCATTTTTGCTTTCTTTTTGCTTTAAGCATTTAAAAATCAACAACCTGCAATAAAACATCAAAATACCTTCCATTAAAGTACAATATCACAAAAAATAAGTATAAAATATGAATCTAAAAATGTATATATTTTCAGTGTATCGAAATCCCCGAAACTTACATGTTACTTGTCCTCAAGTAACTTATCTACTACATAAAAAATATGACTTATGGTAAAGAATTTAACTTTTAGATTTCCATATTTTAGTTCTCTAAATATAATAGTTTAACTTAAGAAAAATTCAAAACAATTTCAGTTAATACTAAAGGTGTAAGGATATTCAGTAATTAAGTCTAAGGTTTCTGATCCTCTATTTCTTTCAAGAAAAATTGCAATTTGTCATATTAAAGTCACTTAGAAAATTCATATAAAAAAGAACTTCATAAAAATTTATTAATAATTAAGTTAGTATTCAAATCAAAAGTTTAGAAAATGTATCCAAGTCTTTTTCCTTAAATTGATTTAAATGAAGCTAATTTTTAATTAGACATCTCCTCAAGCTTCTTCCCATATCTTTTCTTTTTCTTTTCTTTTTCTTTTCTTTTCTTTTTCTTTTATTTTCCTTTTCTTTTTCTGAGGATTGTTATATCTGGATAGTCTTTAATGATTTTGAACTTCACTATAAAGTTAAAAACTTTTTACATTTTTTTTCACTTAACAAATATATATTAACTTAAAGATTTCATAAAGTTTAATTCTTTTCTTTTTACATGGATTTCTTTAAGATTTTTAATACTTCAAAAATACAAATTTTCTTTACTAAAAAACATAGTCTTATTCTCTTTTACGAAATATCTTAGCTCCTAGAATTAACCTTTATTATTGAACTTTTTTACTTAAATTTACTATATATCTAGAAACATAAATATAATTATCCAAAGTTAACCTCTAATACCAAAGGTCATGCTAAATTTAAAATTTTAAAAATATAGTTAAGTGAGGACAAATACAATTAAGTTCTTTTCTAACAATGATATTTCTTCTCCCCCCCCCAAAATTTAAATTTTTAGAAGATTTTTACATGAAGAACTTTAAAAATGAAGGGTAAAAGAATATATAAAAAAAATTCATACATATTGGAGATTCTGATTTTTTATCATAAATTTTGAAATGTTGCAGGTGCTAATATGAAACCTACCAGGTTAAAAATATTAAATTGCACATAATACATATAAAATTTGCTGAGAAAGAACTAATCACAATACATAACAAAGTGTTGAAAATAACAACAGAACTAAACTAAATTCTAAAAGTGAAAACAGTTTTCCACATTACAATTTAACATAACATAACAAACAAAGTCTTAACAACATCACAACACAAATAATATAATCACACAATACAAACATAAACAAACAAACAACATAGATCACCTATCATTATCTTCCTCATCATCGACATCTAGCTTTTGTTGTTGATATGGAGTATAAGTAGGGTAAATATGGAACTGAACTGTATGGTCACCCCTCAGATATATCACTAAATCATCGTCATAAGCAGCATCATATTCAAATTTCTGGCGAATCAAATAATCAGTGTGAGCATTTCTGGCCTCCATATTCTGCATCCTATGATCCATCCTCAAAATATCTCCCCGTTGAATCATCATCTGGTCCAACAACTTCTTGTTGTTGGGTTCACTTGAAGTAGGCTCGCTAGGGGTTCTAGAAGTAGAAGGAATATCCCTAGCCTATTTTCCAGATCTCCAATCAACATGGGACTCATAAGTCTAGATGTTGGCAGGCCCAATCGGTGTTTGAGTCTCAATCCTCTCCTCATCAGGTCTAAAATCAACTTCTTCCTGCTCACAAAGTGTATAAATCATAGCAGGGTGCTCCAATCCACCAGTGGTCTCTCCTAGAGCAATAGATCGAGTGTTCATATAAATGATAGAGCCTACACTTATATCCATCACTTGAATACAGAAGTTCAGGATGGCTCTATTCTTGGTTACTTTGCTATGATGATTCGTTGGAATCATCCTCTTAAAAATAAAATAATGTCAGGCCTTAGATACTACATTTAACATAGAAAGCGGAAAGTTAACTTTAACTCCATTTTTTATTTTCCAAGCCCCTTTTTCGCTAGTCAAAAAAGAAATAACTTCATCTAAAGCCTGATCTGTAGCAGAAAAAGAATGATACTGACATCTATACACATCTTCTAACTGATAAGAATCATTAATTTTTCTTAGAGTAAACTTCACCTTTTTTCCTCGAACAAAAACAAAATCATCAGAAGCTTCATGAAGGTTGGCATAAAATTTCATTACAATCCCAGCTATCGCATCGACAGTAAAATATCAAAAATTTTCCCACTGTCGAGCAATAATCAAACGTTCAACTTCTCCTCCCGGATTTTTAAAACCTCGGTCCTGAATCACTTTTTTATTTTCATGCAAACAATGAAATTGAGCACTGACTCTAAAGCTAATAAATCTTTGTTCATCATATTCTATTTTTATTTTGCTCGATCTAGGTGCCATAGAAATCTAAAAAAAATTGAAAATTCTGAATAAATCCCAAAATTCCAAAAACCAAAATGTGAAACATTTTAAACTTCAAATCACTAAATAAGAGTTCATCACCAAAAAATTTTCTCAAAAAATTCTCAAAAAATTTCCATATTTTTGGTTCCATGCAATGTGAGATTAATCCTTGGTGAAAATAAAAAAATTTTGGTTTAAAGTGTAGTTCTTACCTAGAGAAGAAGAAATCTGAAGTCTTTTAGCCTCTAAATCGCCTATATTCTGCCCAAAATCAAGCCCTAGCCGCCTAAACCGAAGCTTGAAGATGACTTAAGGGTAAAAAAATGGTGGCCACAGTAAAACTTGCAAATTTTTAGGGGTTTAATCTGCTGTCGGGTCGAGGGCGTTGTCGGCGCCGATGCTAGTGCCGTTGGCGCTGAAGGCCCGAAAAATTCCATATTTTAATTTTTTAAATTTTCAATTTCCTATCAACTTACTCCAAAAATTTTTAGTATTTTAGGCACAAATTTTTATCTAAAAATAATTTACAAACAAAACATTTCATAAACACCAATTTTCACAAACAACAACAAACTAACTTTTATATATGAAAGTAAACTTTTTACAAACACATCATTTTAATTACACAATCACACATATTAAACAAACTAATTATAAATCAGCATCGAAATCAAGCCACAACACTAAACGCTATCACAAAATTATACACACAATCAAAGTTCAGAATTCTAAAGCAAAAACAAACCAAATCAAATCAAATCCACACAATTACATTAAATATAGATAATGTTCTAAAAAGATAGAGAATCTAAAGTCTTCAATTATTGTGCCTCTTCTTCAGTGTTTTCTCCTCTTCTGATATCTCCCATAGATTGGTAATGAACAATAAGTTGTAGAAGGATCAGTACTGTAATTGATCTGTCAAATTTTTTTCGTCCCACCCATTTTCTTTAAGCATCCAAACTAATCCTGCTTGAAAAGTTCTAGTGTGATCAAAATTTTCTTTCATTCTCCAATCTAGGTTATCAAAAAGGTATTTAAGATCTCGTACTGCATTTATAATAATCTGAAGTTCCCTTTCAATTTTCTTCAATTTCTTTTCCGAAGCAAGCAAACTTCCAACTGTTTGTGATATTAATGGTGTTGAAGCATGTGAAGATGGATGTATGATGGCTTCTAATACTTCATTTCCATTTCTAAAATAATTTTCATCAATAGAGATCATGGGCTCCCAAGGTAATAAAGTCTTTTCCCAACTTTCATATGGCACTTGGGCTTGACTGCAAATCAAAAAGATGGTAGATGGATGCCCAAGTTCATAAATTGGTCTATTAGTAAGTATACCCATAATAGATTTAAATATAATAGACCCTATATCAATGGGTTTTTCCGTTTGAATGTAGTAATTTAAAAATAGGACATTCTTTGGTGACTCTACTAGTTTTCATACNAATATAAGAGACAGTTAATCTCTCTAATTAAGGACACAGAATAACTAGAGATTCCTAAGATCCCTTATACAAAATATAACTTTCTAAATATGGAGTTATAACAAATATGTAATATAATCATCATTATTTGTGAGATCTTTCAACACTTCCCCTCAAACTGGCATGAAGATGTCACTCATGACAAACTTGCTAACTAGATTCTCGTGTTGCATTTTGGAAAGACCATTTGTTAGAATGTCTGCTGTTTGACTAGCAGTGGGTATGTAGGACATATATATCACACCACTATCTATCTTCTCCTTGATGAAATGTTTGTCAACTTCTACATGTTTTGTTCTGTCATGTAGAACTGGATTATGAGCTATAGAGATTGCAGCCTTGTTGTCGCAGTAAACTTTAATAGGTGCTGGTATAGGAATCTTCAACTCTTCTAGGAGTTTTTTTATCCATAATACTTTACAGAGTCCATGTGCCACCGAGCGAAATTCTGCTTCAGCACTACTTCTTGCTACCACACTTTTTTTTTTTACCTTTCAAAGTAACCATATTTCCACCTACAAAGGTACAATAACCTGATGTGGATCTTTTATCATTTACGTCTCTTGCCCAATCTGTACCTATGTAGACCTCTATTAGAAGATGTTCTTCCTTTTNTCCCAACACCTTTGCAGAATGATCTTATCAATCAGACCAGTTGTATTGATCACTCCATGATTAACAAATCCTTTTTTCTTGATCATTCTCCTCTTCGTAATAACTTTATCATATAATTGTTGCACGTCAAAACTAATAATTTTTTTTTTGTTAAAAACTCCATATCTCAAAGTATTTCTGAAATTAGAAGCCATGGAATTCAAAAATAGGAAGTCTCTGGGTGTCTAAGAATGTTTCTAGGCCTTTTTAAACTCTTCCCGACGGTTATTATGAAGTGAAATCGCGTCAAAATCCACCAAAAGTCATCTAAAACCGTCCAACCGTACTCGGCGCCATCAGTGCTCCTGATTGGCGCTGCTGGCGCTGATGTACATTATCTAGGGCGCCGTCGACACTCATTCTGGCGCTGTCGGCGCCAGTGGCCAAAATTGTGACTTTCATTTTTTTTTTGTTTCAATTCGATTCTAAATTTTCCTCCAATACCAATACTTGACTTAATTTATAACAAATGCAATTGTGTAGGATTATTAACTACTAATATATAAGACACTTTATCAAACAAAATAGTAATACATAACAATATAAGATGGGTTACCTCCCACAAAGCGCTTGGTTTAACGTCGTCAGCCCGACATACCATTTGTTTAGTTAGGTTAACTTAACATTAAAACTTCTTTAAACCAAGATATGTGCCCTTCATAATAATGTTTCAAACGATGCCCATTAACTTTAAATATTTTCCAGTGTTAGGATCTTTAATAACAACTATTCCATAATGATAGACTTTAATCACTTTAAATGGTCCTAACCATCTAAATTTTAGTTTTCCTGGAAATAACCTCAATCTTGTATTATATAGTAGAACTTCTTGTCTAAGTTCAAATTTCTTCTTAGTAATCTTCCGATCATGCCATATTTTCATTTTCTCTTTATAGATTTTCGCATTATCATATGTTTCATTTCTAATCTCCTCAAGTTCATTGAGTTGCAATAACCTTTTCTCACCAACGTTTTTTAAATTAAAATTAAATTCTTAATAGCCCAAAATGCATTATGTTCCAATTCTATCGGTAAAATGAATGTTTTTCCAAAAATCAATCTATATGGGGACATTCCTATAGGAGTTTTATAAGCAGTTCTGCATGACAATAATGCAGTATCTAGTCTAGTAGACAAATCCAATTTATAAGGATTTACAGCTTTTTCTAAAATGTGTTTAATTTCATGATTTGATATTTCTGCTAGACCACTAGTCTGAGATGATAGACAGTGGAGAATGTATGCATTATATCATATTTCTTGATCAATTTTTCGATTCTCTTATTCTTGAAATGAGATCCTCCATCAGCAATGATTACTCTCAATATTCCATATCTTGTAAAAATATTTTTAGTTAAAAATTTAGAAACACTCCGAGCGTCACATCTAGACACAACAGTAACTTCAATTCACTTAGCCATATAATCAACAACAAGTAATATGTATAAATTTCCAAATGAAGGCATAAATGGTCCCATAAAGTTTAATCCCCACACTTCAAAAATTTCAACTTCTAATGTGTAATTTAAAGGCATTTTGTTTCTTCTAGAAATTTTTCCCTCTCGTTGACATATATCACATGTTTTAATATATTCATTAACATCTCTAAAAATAGTAGGCCAATAAAATCCAACTTGCAAAGTTTTATATGCAGTTCTATTTATTCCAAATTTTTTTTCAAGTTCAGAATCAGACATCTTTCAATTATTTATTGAGTTTCTTCATAAGACACACATCTTCTAATAATTATATCTTTATATTGTTTATATAAATATGGGTCATCCAAAAAATAGTCTTTCGAATCATAGATAAATTTCTTTAATTGTGAATTTTTGATAGCAGGTGATAGAATATCACTTATAATATAGTTTAATATATTAGCATACCATGGTACATCCATTTCATCAATAATATATAAATGTTTATCATGGAAATTTTCTAAAATTTCATTTACAAAATTAGTTAATATTTTTATTTCTATTCTAGACAAATGATCAGCTATTTGATTATCATCTCTCTTTCTATCAACCACGGTAAAATCAGATTTTTGTAATAGAAGTATCCATCTAATTAATCTTGGTTTAACATCTTTCTTTTGCATTAAGTATTTAATAGCTGAATGATCTGTATGCACTACACATTTAGTTTCAATTAAATAAGGTCTAAATTTATCAAAGGCATTGTAATAACTAATAACTCTCTTTCAGTAGTAGTATAATTAATTTGAGCATTATTTAGAGTTTTACTAGCATAATTTATAACTTTAAAAACTTTGTCGTGTCTTTGTCCTAATACAACCCCAATAACACAATCACTAGCACACATTATTTCAAATAGTTTCTCTCAGTCAGGTGGTACTATTATAGGTGCAGTGATTATTTTTTTTTAATAATTCAAATGTTGTTATGTATTCTTCATTAAAATCAAATTTTGTATCTTTTTTTCTAAAAGTTGGAATAGTGGTTTGGTTATTTTTGAAAAAAAGTTTATGTAGCTCCTGTAAAAACCAACATGTCCTAGAAAACTTCTCATCCCTTTAGCACTATTAGGAGGTGGTAATTTTTTTATAACTTGGATTTTTGCAGGATCTACTTCCATGCCTTTTTCAAAAAATTTATGCCCAAGAACAATACCTCATACAGCTATAAATTGACATTTTTTCCGATTTAAAACTAGATTAAATTTTTCACATACTTCTAAAACTTTTTCTAAATTATTAAGACATAACTCAAACGAAGTCCCAAATACAGAAAAATCATCCATAAACACTTCCATTTCATGCTCTATAAAATTGCTAAAAATTGACATCATGCATTTTTTGAAATGTTGCAGGTGCATTAAATAGTCCAAAAGGCATTCTACGAAAGCAAATATTCTGTATGGGTTTGTAAACGTTGTTTTCTCTTGATCCTCTGGAGCAATTAGAATTTGGTGATATCCGGTACATCCATCTAAAAAGCAATAATATTTGCTCCCAGCTAATCTAGCCAACATTTGGTCTAGAAAGGGTAAAGGAAAGTGATATTTTCTGGTGCTCATATTTAGTTTTCTATAGTTAATGTAAATTCGCCAACCAGTTACTTGTCTTATTGGTATTAATTTATTTTTCTCATTTTCTTCAACAGTCACTCTTCCTTTCTTCGGAACCTAGTGAATTGGGCTTACCCAAGTACTGTCTGAAATAGATATATAATTCCAGCATCTAACCACTTTAAAATCTCTTTTTTAACAACTTCTTTCATTATTAGGTTTAATCTTCTCTGAGGATCCGCTTTAGGTTCATAATGTTCATCTAATAAAATTCTGTGCGTACAAATTGAATGACTAATTCCTTAAATATCTGCTAAGGTACATCCAAAAGCCTTTTTATATTTTGTCAACATCTCTATCAACTTTTGTTCCTGAATTATAGTTAACTCAGAAGATATAATAACAGACAATGTAAATGACTCTCCTAAAAATACATATTTTAAATGAGCAGGTAATATCTTCAATTCAAGTTCAGGTGGTTTAATACTTGAAGGAATAAGATTTTTACTATCATTTTCCAGCAAGTCTAATGCTTCAAATTTTCCCTGAATATAATCCAAATCTTCTTCTTTTACTTCATCTTCAATATCAAAATTTTCTCCTTGCTTTAATTTATCTTTGAACTCATTCTTAAATTGTCCATTACTTAGATAATCAGCTCCTTTCATCCTAAAACATTCATTTTCTTTTTCTATTGCAGGATATTTCATAGGTTTTGCTATATTAAAATTCACTTCTTGATCATTAACCCTCATTATTAATTCTTCTTTTTGCACATCTAATTTAGCTCCCCCTGTTGCTAGAAATGGTCTCCCTAAAATATTGGGAATCCTTTGTCTTCCTCCATATCCAATACTATAAAGTCTACAGGAAAAATAAATTTATCCACTTTTACTAATACATCCTCTATAACTCCTTTAATTTATCCACTTTTACTAGCACATCTTCTATAACTCCTTTTGGATAAGTTATTGATCAATCAGCTAATTGAAGAGTTACAGTAGTAGGAGAAATTTCTCCCAAATCTAAACATTTAAAAATTGATAAAGGCATACGATTGATACTCGCTCTTAAATCACATAAAGCTTTTCCTTAAAACTTTTTTCCAATTGCACAAGGTATAGTAAAACTACCAGGATCTTTTAATTTTTCAAGAAGCTTTTTATGAATAATAACACTACACTCTTCACTGAGTGCAACGATCTCATGATCTGTAAACTTCATTTTCTTTTTTAATACATCCTTCATAAACTTCACATAACTTGACATTTGTTCCAAAGCTTCAACAAAAGGAATATTTATCGTTAAATTCTTAAGGATTTCCAAAAAATTTTTAAATTATTTATCTTTATTCTTCTACTTCAGTCTTTGAGGAAACAGAGGTAATGGGTTTTCTACAGGGACCTGTGCTTGTTCATTTCCTATTGATCATTTTTCATTTCTTCCTTCTCTTCATCAACTTCAGTTTCTCTTTGGATCCTTATTTCAACTTCTTTTTCAATTCGTAATTGAATAGCTTCAATTTCCTCTTTATTTTGATCTTTTGGATTAACTTCCACAGTACTTGGCAGAATTTCAGAAGGTCTATTACTAAGTGCAGTAGCAATATGTCCTAATTGATTTTCAATATTTCTAATAACAGCCCCTTGATTTTGTATTTGATTTCCCATATTCAACATTACTTCTTCCATCATTAACTTCTTTTCCTTAACTTGAAGGTTAGGGTTGGAGTTAAATCCTGGAGGATAATAAGGTAAAAAATTAGGATTTCCTTGATTTTTCAAATTTCCAAATGAATTCACCGAATTATTATAATTATTCCAACTAAAATTAGGGTGACTTTTCCATCTAGGGTTAAAATAGTTAGAATAAGGATTATTATTTCGATTATTTATAGCGTTTAAAGTTTCATAAGATGATTGAGTATCAATAATTTGCCTAGTGAATTCTCCTCGAATACTGGGGGTATTTGAGAATAATTCACTCCCATTTGATCAATATTTTTAGAAATAGCAGCAATTTGAGATGCCAAAATAGGCATTACATCAAAATCATGAATATTAGCTACTCTCTTAGGATTTACCTTTCAGAGGGCCATTGAAAATTATTAGTAGTCATTTCTTCAATAAAAGAATATGTTTCATCAAAAGGTTTTGACATTAATGAACCACCCGCAGCAGCATCTATAATAAATCTAAGTGATCCTACTAATCTATTGTAAAATGTTTGAATTATTAACCAATATGGTAAAGCATGGTGTGGACACTTTTTAAGAAGATCTTTAAATCCTTCCCTTGATTCATATATCGATTCCCCTTCAAACTGACAAAAAGATGTAATATCAAGTTTAGCGGTTTTTTAGGGTGGAAAATATTTAGCCAAGAATTTTTGTGATAGTTCTCCCCAGTTCTGATAAATCCAGGTGCTAACAAATTTAACCAAGCATTGGATGAAAAAGGAAAAAGTCTAAGCCTAACAACATCATTAGACACTCTGTCATATTTAAATATAGCACAAATTTAAAGAAAACTAGCAAGATGTAAGTTAGGATCTTCAGTAGGTGATCCTCCAAACTGATTATTTTGTACTATCGGGATAATAACAAGTTTAAACTCAAATGAATTAGCAGCAACATCAGGATTTTGAATTGTCAAGTGAAGTTCATCTGCTGTCGGATTCCCATAATCTTTTAAAGGTCTTTGACTATTTTTATTTATTAAATTATCTAAGTTATTTGCCATTTCTTGTAAATTTTTAATTTCTCTTTGTTGTTTTTGAATTTTTCTAATAGTACGTTCTAATTCTGAACCTTCAGATCCAATATTTCGCATAAACAAATAAAGTAAGCAAAGTAAAATAAACACTCTAATAAAAATATTGCTTTTTGGATTTTGGATTTTTTAATTTGTTTTTTATATATATAGAAAATCAAAAGGTTTTGACTCTAATCAAATGTGATCCTCACTTCGTTGTAGAACTCATACTCCATTTCCCGGATCATATGTTTCACAATGCATTTTAACAATTCAATTGACCAGATCAAAAAGTAAATTAATTTCAGAGTTGAAAAATATGACAATTTATTTTACATTTTAATATTGGCACATCCATATTATCTCTTCATTTCACCATATCTCAGAGTAGGGAGAAATATTAGAGTGAACTACTCAGACTTCATGAGAAAGACACAACAAAACACAAATTTCATATATAAAATAAAGGGGAACTACTCAGACTTCATGAGAAAGAAATAACAAAACACAAATTTCATATATAAAAGAAAGTTCTTACAACACTGATAAACAAACAATACTTACCTGAAAACTCTTTCTTAAAGCAAATCCTTTATAGACTTTCTTTAGAAATGTAGGTAGAAGATATCTCTCACTTTCTCCTTCCAACACTCTTACAAAAAGTTTCACACTAAATCTCACCACAAAAACTCTAAACTATGAAAGCAAAATAAAAAATTGACTACAATATGGTAGTGGAATGGAATGATGTGATGCAAAAAATGAACGTGGAGGAGTGAAAAATGAAAAGGAGCCCTTTTTTTGATGAAATTTGGCTCCAAATAGAGCCTAAGGTTGGTTCTCCAAGAGGTGCTTCCAAAAAATCTTCAAAAAATCATCCAAATTCATCAAACCTTCTAGAAATGTGGTCTGCAACGCCTTTGACGTCGTCAGCGCTGAGTAAAAATCTCCAGCCTTAAGTTGTTCTTCGTCGTCAGCGCTGAGCATTTCTTCAGAAACGTAATTTTGACTCCATATTTCATTATTTTTGCTTTTTTTTGCTTTAAGCCCTAAATATCAACAATCTTCAAGAAAACATCAAAATACATTCTATTAAAGTCAATATCACAAAAAATGAGTATAAAATATGGGTCTAAAAATGCATATATTTTTGGTGTATCACATTATTCGTGATCTGTGACACTACCCATTGCGCAGAGGAACAAAATGCTTGAACCACAAAATTTGGATAATAAAAGACATTTTTAAAATTTCAACCTAGAAAGCGGATCAAAGCAAATTTGTAAGATCATAGGGATTGAGAAAGCCAAAACTTAGTAGTTTTTAGCCTTCTTTTGGCCTGGACATAAGCATAAAGAGGACATGTCCCCGTTGACAACAATCACGTTGGGAAAGTTTGGAAAACTCACAAATCATTACATTACCTAAATGAGAGGGACGTGAGCCTCACGTATCTTGAAGAATAGTAAGATTTATCAGTCATTTGCTTTCATATTTTTCGAACACATTATCTTTTGTTTTCACTTTTTAGTATGATTTTAGTAAACCATCTCTTATTTGTGATCACACTAAACTAAGTTTATAGGTTTAGTTAACTAGAGATACATCACCCAAAATAATTCTTAACACTTTCTCTGTGAGATCGATGTGTGGTACTCTTTAACTGCATTATTAATTGATAATTATACTTGTGTAGTGTGGCTAACTTACTTCACAATAAGTTTCAGTGCGTCAAATTTTTTGTGTCTTTACTGGGCAAAGCATAAAGAAGTATTTTTATTTTAGTAGAACTTTAGTTGAACTGCTGCGAATCTAGTTTTAGTAATTTTTATTTTTCTTTCTTGGATTTATATCATATTTGTTTGTAGTTGTATTGTTGTTGATATTCTTACAAGTACTGAAAAAAAAAACTAAAAAAATATTTCAATACTTTGGAATGGCAAACCCTTAGGAAAACTAATTTATATCTTATCAGAAGTATTCTGACCCATGGAGGGCTATCAAACACATGAATTTCGAACACCATGCTATCGAAGTTAGGTTTGATCACCCTTTTTCTAATACATACAACACCAACTGGACAATATACCCAAACTCTATGTAGAATATTGATGACATTAGTGTAGAAAATTAATATTAGGGGAGAACTCTGGTCAACCTTGTAGAAAATTGGAATAACTGGGGGTTTATACCGCAATACTGTGCTGATAATATAATTTTATGTGTTTATAGCGGCAACTCCTAGTAATGTAGGTATTAATAATTTTAAATATATTTCCTAATTATTAATGTCAAAAACTCTCTAGGACAAACATGCAAGTGCACGTATCGTTCACGTAATACAGGGCTCTAGTGGAGTCCCAAGTATCGATCCCACCAGAAAGGAAAAACTCTTTTTTTAGACTTAGTAAAACTCTACTTAAACTGCAAGTAACTTATCTAAGAATTAAGATCAAATTTAAATGTGTAAAATGGAGTAATTATACCTACCAATTCTATTTATAAACTTAAAGAAAATGCTAAATGTTCTTAAACTAGTTTTACGTAGAAAAGTTTAAATTATATGGAAGTTCTTCTCCTTACAATGAGATCATAATTAGTGTAGGAATCAAATGTTTACAAATTTGAATGTAGTTTTGTGTCAAATAGGAGCAAACATATTCTTTACCTCTTCTGAGTGCATAAAGAGCATTTGTTAACCTAGAGTTAAGTTCTTAAATGCTTGGTTATGATGGGTAGGTTCTAGTCTGTCACTGTAGATTACCCACTGTGCCCATAATTTTTGGACTAACCTAGCCTTAAGCTCCAAACTCTAGATCAAATTGGTTAAGGTTCTAGCCTGTCATCCTAGAATCACCAATTTACACCCCTCAAAGCTTATCTCTCTATCTATTTGCACTCACCCCAAGATTACTTTTTCTTCTTGGTAAAGGTTAGTGCGGTATTTACTAATTGAGGAAAAGCATAGCCCTCCTGGGTCCTTACGTTTTCACAATATGTTATAACCTATGAATTGGCCAAATTACATAAGTAAATTAAGCATGAAGTAATATATCATCGCAATATTAAACTAAAAACAATTCTAAACAATTCTAAACAATTCTAATCCTACACATGTTCATTTCTCATTATAAGAAGAAATATCAAGAAAACTACTCATATTTCATGAGAAAAATACAATAACATGGATAGATAATTAAAATCAGGTTTATACAATGAACTTTAACAAAACTCAAATAAAAATACAAAAAAATTATCTGAAACTCCTCCCCAAGAAAATCTCCTGAAGTTTCTTTGAAGAATTCTCAACTCTTCTTAAAATATCACTCTAATAGACACACCCCCTCCTCTGAAGAGACTCACCCCACACACACACTATTTGACCCCCACTTGAAAAGACATCTCCTTATAATAACCCTTAAAATCCCCAAGAGTTACTTCAGATGTCCCTTCAAAATTTGTCCAAATACAAGAAAAATTGATTCTAGCACATTGGCACCCAACCATGGTGCTTAGGCGCCAATCTTCTTAAAGTAATGAAATAACTGTTTGGTGCTTCCAGGTCAAAATTTTCTTCTTTGCTCCATTTGACTCCAAATTGCTCCATTTTCACTCGATTTGCTCCAATTGCTTAACCTATTCTACCTGTAATCAAAAATACAAAAATACCTTCCATTAAAGTGCAATATCACTAAAAAAAAGCATTTAATGTATAAAAAAGTAACACATTTTCAGGCATATCAAAATCCCCTAAACTTCATTGTTACTTGTCCTCAAGTAACTCTCCTATTTTTTATATCATATGTTTTAACTTATGGTAGTGGGTTTCATTAAAGATTCTAATGTTTTACTCCATAAATGAGATACTATAACTTTAGGAAAATTTTTAATAACTGATGTTAGAACTAGGGTCTAAGAATATATAGTAATCAAGTTAGGAATTCTGATTTTTGATTCATTTCAAAAATAATTGTAATTTGTCAGACTTTGGAATTTTAGAAGAATCATAATATTGAATTATATGAGAACTTTATTAGTAAATAATTGACTAATAAATTTAAAATTAATAATATGCTCAGAAATTAAATTAGGTTTCTTCCATTACGATGATTCAACTGAAGCCAATTTTTAATTAGACATCTCCTCAAGCTTCTCCCCACATATTTTCTTTTTTTACTTTTCTTTTCATTTTCATTTTCTTTTCTTTTTCTTTTCTTTCAGGATTTTTTTAATCCTTAATTTTTTATGTGAGGATTATTATATATGGATAACCTTTAATGATTTTGAACTTCACTGTTCTCTTCATAAAGTTAAAAACTTATCACATTTTCGTACTTGATAATGTGTAATAGTTTTAAAAATGATTTTTCATAGTGTCTCAATTCTTTTTAAAGGGTAAATATGAGATTCCTACTGTTTCAAAAATACAATTTTTCCTACTATAAATAGTAAAAACATATCCCTATTCCCTTATACTAAATATCTTAACTCTTGAACTACCTCTTATCATTAAAAATTTTTTTTAACTTAAGTCTACTATAACATACATAGGATAAACAGTAAAGCTTTCTAAAGTTAACGCCACATACCATATATTATTTCAAAATAATTTTTAAATGTAGTCTATTGAGGACAAATAAAGCTTAGTATTTTCTTAAGTTTTTCTCCTCCCCCAAATTTAAATTTTTTTTAAATAGTTTAAAACATTTAATACAGAAATGTAGGTATGAAGAAAATTTTCTAAATTATTTTCTATCAAGAGTCCTAAAGATGAAAAGTAAACAAATATAAAATGTAAGGAAAGGTGTGTAGTAGTAAATAAATCTCAAGTAAACATGTTACACCATGAAAAATTGTTAAGTAAAAGACTACTCTATCACACAAGCAGAAGTATATATGAACTAGAGCGAAAAGGAAATAGTACTGCAGTACAAACAATAGTACAGAACCCCTAAAGCAGATATCAATCCAACAATCACATATCAATCTCACAAACACAATTTAAAAACATAAACATATACCTCAGCTCTAAATAAACAAATAAACATAAATCTCCCATAAACTGATAAGCAAATATAGAAAAATAGACAAACAAACACACAAACATATAGACATGCAGACACGTAGCGCCTACAAATCAAAGTTCAACACAAACTCAAAGATAGAGTTCAACACAAAATAGCCACTGCTCACTTTCATCATAACACTATCCTCCTCCATATTCTCATTCATCGACTGCCAGTGCACGTATAGATTATGAAAAGGATAGTAAGAAAAGTATTCTACAGAGTCATCTCTGATCCACTTGTTTTTTTTATGCATCTTTATTTTTTCCTTCTGGAACTTTGCAACATGATCTCCTTAAAGCTTAATGATCAAATTGATCAGAGATACTGTTAACCCTAGTTTGAATAATCATCATTTCCTCCTCTATCATCATAACCTTTTCTATTATACTTGCAATGCTAGCAACTCGTCGTGGCCGTGAAGATGATGTGGAAGGGCGAGAAGAAGGCTGGTCCATATAAGAACTACCACCATGTCCCGCTAGAATATCAATTCTATCACACATCACAAAAAATTGGTTCATGGGCTTCCAAGGTAGAAGTACCTTATCCCAATTCTCATATTGTACCTAGGCTTGATAACATAGAGAAAAGATAACAGTCAAATGTCCTAGCCCCATAGTGGATTCATTTAATGAAAAGCCAATTATGGACTGAAAAAGTAGTGCCCCTACAGCAATTGGCTAACCAGTTTGAATGTAATAATTTAGGATAACACTCTCCCTTGTTAGGTTCCCGAGGTATGTAGAAGGAAGCAACTTGACAACAATGAAGAAATGCCTAGCTTTAGAGGATGAATTTAATTTTGAAGTGGAAATACTCACTTTTTATTCATTCCTTATCTTCTTAGTTCCTTCACCATCAGTAAGAAATCTAAAAATTTTATCCAATTCGTCATTGGTTGGGGCAAAATTGGCAAAATTGCAAATAGGAATATTTTCCAATAGAAATAGTTCATTGATACAAGATCGACTAAATGGTACCAACCTGCATCCAACAAAGACTAAACCTTGATGTAATTCCGGAAGATTCACGTAGAACTCCTTAATCACAAAAATAACTACTACGGCAGTAGTGTGCCGGAAAACTTCCCAACATCTTTGAACAATTACCGCACCCATGTCATCACCAGGTGTAATAAATCCCCTTTTCGTAATATGTTTATTCAATATAAGAAATCCATTGTAATAATTCTGAGCTTCTTTGTTAATGAAATTTTTTCTATCGAATACATGATTGCTTTTACTTTCCTTGGTTTGAGGTGCCATAGTATCTAAGAAAAGATAATTCTACCCTTTTTCTTCCTCCCAAATGAACCCAAATGCCAAGATGATGACATCTTATGAACATCATACAGGTTTGTGGTAGTTTCAAGGGTGAAGAAGTAGGTTCAAAAACTGTTAGGGGCGGTAAGCGCTAGTCTGGGAACTTTGGCGGCAGGCTTTCTGTAACAGGGCGCTTAGGTGCCAGATTTTTTCGCCTAGGCGCCAGGTTTTGCCGCCGAAGCGCCAGTGCTAAAATTAGCACCACTTCGCCTAAGGTCCAATTAACACATCCCAACTTTATCTTTATTAATATATTTATTATTTTGTGCCTCTTCTCGTCATGTACGTCTCATTAACACTTAATATTTTCAACATAACCACACAATAAATACTTTACAACAATAAACAACAAAAATCAAATGACACAGTTAACCATGGGTTGCCTCCCAAGAAGCACTTGGATTAACTTTGTTGGCCTGAAGTATCCAATTTTTAATTGGCTAAACATCAAAATTTTGTTAAATATAGATCTATTTTCACTAATGCAAGGGTTTAATTTGTATATGTTTACCTTTTATATTCTTTTATTTTTCAGATCTTTAATGTCTGCATCACCATATGGATAGACTCTTATTATAATAAATGGTTCAGACCACCTGAACTTAAGTTTATTGGGAAATAATTTCAATCTTGTATTATATAGTAAAACTTCTTTTTTAGGTTCAAAATTTTTTCGATCATGCCAAATTTTCATCCTTTCCTTATAAATTTTTGCATTCTCATAGGATTCATTTCTAATTTCCTCGTGCTCATTTAATTGCAGTAATCATTTCTTACCAGCATTTTTCAAATTACAACTAAATTCCTTTACAGCCTAGTAAGCTTTGTGCTTCAGTTCTACTGAAAAATGACACACCTTTCCAAATATGAGCCTATATGGTGATATTCTTATAGAAGTTTTATATGCAGTCCTATAAGCTCATAAGACATTATAAATTCTAGCAAACCAATCTTTTCTATTAAGATTTATAGTTTTTTCAGTATTCTTTTAATTTCATGATTGGAAACTTCAGCTAGACCACTGGTTTGAGGATGATATGCTGTAACAATTCTATGTTTAATTCCAAAATTTTCAATTAATGTTTCAATTCTTTTATTCTTAAAATGACTTCCCCCATCTGTAATGATCACTCCTAACATTCCAAATCAACTAAAAAAATTTTTCTTTAAAAATTTTGCAACGCTCTGAGCATCACAACAGGGTAAAACAATTGCTTAAATCCTATAGACACATAATCCACAACAATTAAAATATATATGTTTCCCAAAGATGGTACAAATGGTCTCATAAAATCCAAACCCTATACAAAAAAAATTTCAACTTCTAAAGTAAAATTTAGGGGCATTTCATACCTTTTGAAAGTATTGCATACACGCTGAAAAAGTATTGCATACACGCTGACATCGATCACATGCTTTTACATAAATATTAACATCCCTAAATAAAGTAGGCTAATAAAATCCAGATTGTAATATCTTAAATGCAGTTCTATTGACTCTAAATTGTCCCTCAAATTCAGAATTATGACTTTTTTGAATATTTTTTTGGTTTCCTCAAATGGTACACATCTCCGAATAACTTGATCCTCATATTTCTTATATAAATAAGGGTTGTCTTAAAAGTAAGATTTAGTATCATACATATTTTTTTTTCATTGTTGGTATGTTAATCCGAGAGGTACAAAATCACTTATTATGTAATTCACAATGTTGGCATCCATGGAACACGTCACTCAGATATAACATATAATTGTTCATCAAAAAAATTTTTATTTATTTCATCAACAAAATTCCCATATTTTTCCGATTCAAACCTTGTTAAGTGATCAACAAATTGATTATCAGATATATTTCTATCAATCACCAGAAAATCAAATTCCTACATTAGCAGGACCCACCTAATTAATCTTGGTTTAGCATCTTTCTTCAACATGAGATATTTAATTACAGAATGATCAATATGAACTATACTTTTTGTTCCAATTAGATATGATCTATATTTATCAAAATCATATACTATTGTCAATAATTCTTTTTCAGTAGTATTATAATTTATCTGAGCTTCATTAATAATTTTGTTAGCATAGTATATAACTTTAAAAATTTTATCATATTTTTGCTCTAACACAACCCCAATAACATAATCACTTGCATCACACATTAATTCAAATGATTTTTCTCAATCAGGTGAAACAATAATAGGTGCAGTTACTAATTTTTCCTTTAATAAATTGAAAGCATAAAGACATTCCTGGTTAAAATCAAATATCGCATATTTTTCCAAAAGATGACATAAAGGCTTGGAAATTTCTTAAAAGTTTTTAACATATTTCCTATAAAAACTAGCATGTCCTAGAAAACTCCTAACTCCTCTCACCGTAGTAGGAGGAGGTAGTTTAACAATAACTTGAATTTATGTTTGACCTACTTTCATACCACTTTCAAAAATTTTTTGCCCTAAAACAATTTCTTGGCATTTTTACAAATTGAGAACTAGATTTTTTTCTTCACAGTATTTTAAAACTCTTGCTAAATGGTCTAAACAAGAATCAAAAGAGGCTCCAAAAACTGAAAAGTCATCCATGAAAATTTCATTTCTTTCTCAATTAAATCGAAAAAATGGACATTATGCAATTTCAAAAAGTTGTAGGTGCATTGTATAAAACAAAATACATTCTTCTAAATGCAAATTTTCCATATGAACTTGTGAATGTTGTGTTTTTTTGGTCCTCAGAAGCTATATGTATTTAATGGTATCCTAAATATCCATAAAAAAAAAGAAATATCGATGCCCAACTAGCCTATCCAACATTAGTTCCAGAAATGGTAGAGAAAAGTGATCTTTTCTTGTGATGAGATTTAATTTTCTACAATCAATACAGATTCACCACCCAGTGACTTGTCTTGTTGGAATTAATTTATTTCATTTATTTGTAAATACGGTCACTCCCCCATTCTTAGGAATACAGTGAATCGGACTAACCCAAGCACTGTCAGAAATATGATATATTATTCTAGCATCTAATCGCTTTAAAATTTCTTCTTTAGAGCTTCTTTCATGATAGGATTCAATCTCCTTTAAGGATTTACCCTATGCTTATGTTTATCTTACATTAAATTTTTATGCATACAAATTGAAGGGATGATACCCTTAATATCCATTAACTTCCATCAAAATGCTTTCTTATTATTTCTCAAAGTTTCCCTTAATTTTTCTTCTTGAATTTGAGTCAAATCAGAGGATATTGTTTAGGTAGTGTAGATGAGTTTTTTAGAAAAGCATACTTTAAATGCGTAGGGAGTACCTTCATCTCAAATTCAAGAGGTTCTTCAATAGAAGAAATAAGAGGTTTACTATTTGTTATAACATCTAAAAGCTCAAACCTTTCCTAAACAGAGTTTGAATCCTTAGTCATTATCTTAATAGGCTTATCTTAGTAATCAATATCATTTTCATACACAAGTTTTTTTTGTCCTGTTTTAACTTCACAACTTTATTTGAATTGGTTTTTACTTGAATAATCAATAATCTCCATTCAATAACACTCATCTTCTCTTTCCTTAGTTGAATACTTCATTAACTTTAACACACTGAATGTGCTTCCTGATCATTAGCACTTATTGTCAGCCCTCCTTTTTTTACATCTATCATAGCTCATCCAGTAGCAAGGAAAGGTCTCCCTAAAATGATTAGTATTTCCTTATCTTCCTCTATACTAATACAATGAAATCTACAAAGAATATAAATGTATCTACCTTCACTATTACATCTTATATGAATCCTTTCAGATATGTGATTGATCGATCAACTAACTGAAGGGTTACAGTTGTGGAAGAAATCACTCCTAAGCCTAACTTGCTGAATATTGATAAGGGCATGAGGTTAATGCTAGCTCCTAAATCACATAGAGCTTTCCCACACAATCTTTCTCCTATTGCATAAGGAATAGTAAAGCTACCAGGATCTTTAAGTTTTTTAGGAAGCTTTTTCTGATTTATTGTACTGCACTCTTCATTAAGTGCCACAATCTCATGATCTCCAAACTTCCTTTTTTAATTTAATATATCCTTCATAAACTTAACATAACTTGGCATTTGTTCCAGAGCTTCAGCAAAAGGAATGTTGGCTGTTAACTTCTTAAATATCTCTAGAAACTTAAAAAATTGTGCATATAGTTTTTGCTGCCTAAGTCTCTCAGGAAATGGAGGTGGTGGTTTCTTTAAATTGATCCTAGTCGGTTATAATTTTTTTCATATCCTTATGAACATTTTCTTAATGTTTTTTAGTTTCCTCTATCTCTTTCTCAACTTCAGTCTCTTTTGGAATTCCAACATTTAATTCCCTTCCACTCATGAGTTAGACAGCTTTAGCTTGCTCTTTAGTAGTCTCTTCAAGGTTTATCTCAGTATTGCTAGGAAGCATTCCTTAGGTACTATAGCTAAATGAGTTAGCAATTTATCCTAGTTGATTCTCTATATTTTTAATTGCTGCATTTTGACTTTACAATTGATTTCCCATTTGCAACACCACTTCCTCTATAGACAACTTCTTCTCTTTCAATTTTTTGTTATTATAATGCCAGGAGGATAAGAAGGTCTATAGTTAGTACTACCCTGGTTGTTCTAGTTTCCTACAGGTTAGCTTGATTGTTTCCTTAGTGTTGGTTTCTAACCCGACCCGCAATTACTTGTATTTTTAATCTCCAAAATATTGCCAAAAACTTGACCCAATTTATATTTAGCGACTAGTGTGAATAAATGTGATGATATGAAAAATAAGTAATAATACTTCACACCAGAGGTATTACACAAGTATACGTATCGTTTCAAGTAATAGAGGATTTCCCTTAAAAACCCTAGTATCGATCCCATGAGGAAAGTTGAACTATTTAAAATAGCTTGTTAAATTCAAATGCAAACAATATCAAAATTGTAGATTTAAATAAAAAATGAAATGATAACAATAATTTAGACTAAATTAAAGTAGATAAAAACTACTATATCGAACAGCTTAATAAAAGTAATTTCAATGAGTTTGAATAATATGTAAAGATATTTCCCCTTGCAATGAAATATTAATCTATGTAGGATTAGAATGAGTAAAAATATGTTGATGTATTGTGACAAGTATGAGCATTCCTGTTCTTTACCCCCTTCCGGTGCTAGCAAAGAACATTTGCTAATTTAGAGTTTTCACTAGCTTATGTAGTAGTGATGAATAAATTCTGGTCTCTCACCTCCAGATTACCCACTGTGCCTTTTCTATATGACCCACTAGAAAACCTTTCGATCCAAACTCTTAACCAAATTTAAAAAAGAATCTAGTCTGTCACCCTAGAAACATTAATTCTACACCCATCAAAACTTATCTCCCTATCTATTTCCACTCCCCCTTAGGTGATCGCAATGAAACTGCCCAGAATGAAGTGTGACGCTCACTAGTTTGGCGAAATTATAGCCCTCCCAGATCTTTATGTTTCTCAATAAATTTAAATCTCATAAGTGGCCAATTTGTAAATTCAATGAAGAATCGGTGAAAATATCATCACAACTTTTAAAACTAAATAAAAATCCTTAAATCATTCTAACATACATACAACAAACTAACTACGGAAAATCTAAACATGAAAATAAAAAATAAAACACAACAAAACAAACAGAAAACACTACACATCATCATCTCCTTCATCACCATCATCATCATCTCCTTCATCACCATCATCATCATCATCATCATCAACAACAACGCCTACATCCTCCTCCATATCATCAGGTTTATAAGGCGTATATTTAGGGCAAGTAGGAAATACTACCGAGTAGTCAACTCTTAAGAATTTCTCCAACGCCTCATGATAAGCAATGACATAATCCACTCTTCTCTGCATATACTCATAATTATAACTACGATAACTTTCTAAACTATTCTTTTGATTCTATAATGTTAAGATATCTCCTTGTTGAATAATAATTGTTCCATAAGAGTATCAAGTAAAGTAGTTCCAGAAATAGAAGAATTATAAGTGGAAGCTAAAGTTGAATTAGAAGGAATATCAAAGCCTCTACTTCTATATCTTACTCCAGTATGCTTTCCATACATCTCCAAATTAGTTTTTTCAATAGGCTTTTATGATGGTAAAACTCCTTCCCAAGTCTCATGTTTAACTCCATATTCAACACACATAGTAGTAATAAGAGGAGGAGAATCCATACCTCCACTATTTCCTCCCCGTGAAGAAATAAGCATGTTCTTATAAATTAAAGAGCCAATGTCAATTGATTTGTTCATCTGCATGTTGTAGTTCAATGTGGCTCTTTCTCAAGTTACCTTGCTGAAGGGATTTATAAAAAGCAACCTACTAGAAATAAAATAATGTCAGGCACAAGAATGAACATTTAACTTTGAGAAAAAAAAAGTTTACCCATCGTCCATTCTTAATTTTCCAAACTCCATTACCATCAGTCAAAAATTGCATAATTTCTTCCAAATCCTATTCAGCGGGTTGAAATTCAGAATAGAAACAAGAAGGAACATGATACACCTAAAATATATACCATATATGTACACATTTTTATACACATTTTTTAGGATATTGCGCTTTAATGGAAGGTGTTTGTGTGTTTTTATTTCAAGAACACTCAAATGGATAAAATGTGGTGAAAGGAGTGAAAAAAGATCAAATTTGGAGCAAAAAAGAATAAGAAGTGCAAAAGAATTGTGGCGTTTAAGAGCCCATAACTGGTGCTTAAGCTCTAGGATAAAGAGAAAGCCACGCTTAAGCGCCACATACCTCACACTTAAGCGTCAGAGGTAGTTATTTGATGATTCATTGATTTTGGATGAATTTTTGAAGGGGTGTTTGATGCAACTCTTGGTGAAAATGTGGGTTATGCTTAATGAACATGAAAATACAATCAAATGGCTATTGAAAGGAGGCAACTCTTGGAAGATTCATTGAATGTGGACACATTTTGAAGAGACACTAAAGCATCTTTTGGAAAATTATAAAAGAAGACTTGGATTGAATGATTAGGAGAGACTCAATTAGCCGTCGCTGCCCCTCTCTCATAGATTACTTATGATACTTTTTAAGGGGAGGAGTTGTAGTGTGTTAGTAGAGAGTATTATAAGAGAAAGGAAGAGAAGATATTCAAAGGAACTTCAACAGTTTGGTGGAGAGGAATTTTAGATAACTATTTATCTTTATGACTACATTTGATTTTAATTTAGACTTCTTGTGCGTTCACATGATTTCTACTTTTAAACTTAAAGTGTAGTTGTGTTTTCTCTATGAATTAAGTAGATTTTTTTATCTTTTTCCTTAAAATGATAAGTAATTAAGTGTTGGATGAAAGCTGTGTTAGGTATTGGTCCTTAATGTCAGAATAAGTTGTGATGATTTTAAACCTTGTATTTCATTTACTTCTTGAATTGACTAATTAAGATGGTAATATCTGTTGTGAGAACATGTAAGATCCGAGATGGTATTATCTCAATCAACTAATGGTAAGAATCACATGAGATTGTATGGATGAGAATGTAGTTCATATGGTTGAGTGAAAATAAAAATGGAAATAAACTTTGAAGGGTGTGGACTTAGAGGACTTTAGAGTGATGGGCTAAGGCCCCCTATTTGATTTATTATTTTAGATTTTGATATGAGAATTTAGCCCTTAAGTGAAGGGAGAAGAGGAAACTCTAGAGTGAGTGCTAGTATCTTCCCTACCTTGTCCATCTTCAAAACTATTCAAACTTTAAATTAGCTAATGTTTTTTATAGCATCTCTAGTAAGGGTAAAGAACAATATTGCTCCTATTTGGTACAACACAATTTGGATACTTCCATAATAGAATTCTTATACTTTTTACTGATTCATGTTAAGGTAAATGATATTTTATTTATATTGCTTTCTTCTTACAAATATCTAGTTAAATTTTGTTTGTTGTTTACTATCTTTTCAATTATAAAAAATTACCAAAAATATTTGAACTTTCATTCCTATTTTAGGATCTATAGTTTGGGTAAAAATATTTTTCAAAGTATAGTTTTTTATCTAATTTCTTATGAAAGAATTGTAATTCTCCCTTTGGGTTTGATATTCGGGGTTTAATTAAAAAGTCTTATATTACTTGATAATGATACGCATACTTGCATAGTATCCTAATATTTAAATATAATAATTGCACTTTTATTTGCTTTAGAGTCAAGTTTTTAGCGATGTTGTAAAGTAAGAATTACAAGTAATAAAAATTAAGAATGTAACCACATACTTTGTAGTACTGTCATAAAAGTCAGGATCAACTTTTTGGCGTCGTTGCTAAGGAGTAAAAGAATTTTTGTAGGAATTTTTAGGAAAGTAAATTTCTATTTTTAGAAAGTCTTATTTAAACTGTTAGATTTATTATAGTGTTTTTATATAAGTTCTTGTTTGTGTGATTTTATTTTATGTTATTTTGTAGCAATGTATGCATAGTTCAGGTTCAAAAGGACTAGTGCCCTACCATTCTAAATTAGAAAGAACTTATACCTGCTATTATCTAAATGATATCAATTAATTAGTTTGAGAGAGCACAAACTGAATATCCAAATTTACATCTTAACAATTATCTAGAATTATGTGCTACATTTAAATATGATGGTGTTTCAGATGATGCTATAAGACTTAGGGGTTTTTCATTCTCATTGAGGGTCAAGGCTAAGATATGATTAAATTCGTTAGCACCTGGATCTATCAAAACTTGGGGTGATTTACTGCAGAAATTTCTTGGTAAGTATTTTCTACTATAAAAAAACTGTGAAGCTTACAAATGATATTACATCTTTTTGTCAGTTTGAAGGGGAATCTATTTATGTAGCGTGGGAATGATTTAAAGAACTACTAAGAAAGTGTTCACACAATATTATACTAGATTGGATAATAACTCAAACATTTTACAATGGATTACCTTAATCTCTTTGAGTTATTCTTTATGTCGTTGTTGGTGGTTAATTAATGTTAAACCTATTTCACGACGATTATGCTTTAATTGAAGAAATGGATACTAATAATTTTCAATGGCCTTCTGAGAGGGTAAACCCTAAGAAAGTAGTCAATATTCATGAATATGATGCTTTTGCAATTTTAGCAAATCAAGTGCTAAAATTTCAAGGAGGTTAGACCAATTTGGAATGAATTTTGCTCAATCAATTTCAATGATTGAAGAATATTCATTAGGCCAAATGGTAGATTCTCAAGCATTATTAGAAACTTAGAATGCCGTAAATAATAAGCCAAACAACACATATCCGAACTATTATAACCCAGGTTGGAAAAACCATACTAACTTTAACTAGAATAATACTTTAGGTGATAATAATCAGCAATGGGGTAACAACCAAGTAAACTCATTAGGAAATTGGAACAACCAAGGTAATAATAATTAATACCTACAATTTAAGGAGAAAAAGTTATCTATAGAAGAAATGGTGTTACAAATGGGAAAATAGTTACAAAGTGAAGGAGTTATAGTTAGAAATATTGAGAATCAATTGAGAAAAATAGCCAATTCATTAAGTAATAGATCCCAAGGAACACTTCTTAGTAATATAGAAGTAAATCCAAAAGTCTAGAATAAAGAAAAAGTAAAAGTCGTTTAACTTAGAAGCAGGAGAGAGTTGGAAGGTGGAGTTCAAAAAGAGCTTTAAGTAGAGAGAGAAGATTTTGAAGAGCCTAAAGAGGATGCTCAGAATGGTTTAAAGAGACCTATTTCTCTACAAAAAATTAACTTGAAAAAACCACCACCTCTGTTTCCTCAGAGACTTCGTCAACAAAAGTTGGATAAACAATTTTCAAAATTTCTTAAAATCTTTAAAAAAAACTTACGATTAATATTCCCTTTGCTAAAGTCTTAGAACAAATGCCAAGCTATGAGAAGTTTATGAAGGATATTATTTACAGAAAAAGGAAGTTCAAAGATAACAAGCTTGTTGTACTTAGTGAAGAGTGTAGTGCTATAATTCAGAAAGAGCTTTCTAAAATGGTTAAAGATCCTGGTAGCTTCATAATTCCATTTGCAATAGGAGACAAATTTTATGGGAATGCTTTATGTGATTTAGGCGCAAGCATTAACCTTATTTCATCATCCATATTTGAAAGATTGGGATTAGGAGATATTTCCCCTATTACTGTAACTTTGCAGTCAGCAGACCGTTCAATTACATATCCTAAAGCATTAACCCTGCAAAACCACTAAAAATAAGCATAAAATGTATACTTTAAACAGCATATTATTTTGGTGTATCACTATATTTGTTACCGATTCATGATAATGAAAAAGATATTTTATTTATATTGATTATCCTACAAAGATCTAACTAAATTTACTTCGTTTTTACTTTTTTTCAATTATAAAAAATTATCAAAAATATTTAAACTTTCATTCCTATTTTAGCATCTATAGTTTGGGTAAGAATATTTTTAAAAGTAGATTTTGTTATATAATTTCTTATTAAAAGATTGTAATTCTCCTTGTGGGTTAGATATTTGAGGTTTAATCAAAAAGTATTATATTACTTGATAACGATACATATACTTGCGTAGTATATCAATATTTAAATATAATAATTGCACTCTTATTTGCTTCAGAGTCAATTTTTTGGCGATGTTGTAAAGTAAGAAATATATGTAAGGAAAATTGAGAATAAACAACATAGTTCGTAGTATTTCCATAAAAGTCGGGATCAGAACACTATGCAGTTTGTAAATGTGATTGATCCGAGCAGAACTTATATCCACGTACTGCTCTCTCACATAAACTAAATCATCAGATTCGTCAGGTAAATTCCTGTAGAACTCTCTAACCACAGAAATCACAGCGATAATAATAAAATAACAAAAATTTTCCCATTGTCGCGTTGTAATCATGTATTCCATTGTACAACCAGGATGAATGAAACTTTATTCTGTAATCAAATTCTTAGATTACATATCACTGTACTAGTCCTGAGCTTTCATGCTCGTGAATTTATCACCATCAAAAACTTCTATTTCCTTATGCGCTTTTCATCTTAGAAGCCATGAAAAAATCTAGAAATTCCAAACAAAATTCCAATAAATCTCAAATATATGATTTTTAGGCTCTAGCAAACACATTATAATCTAAATAATCATTCACCCATGGATTTCTCATCATTTCCACCAAGTTCTGAAATTTTTGGCCATACCCACAATGTGGAAGAAATCCATGGTAAAATAAAAAACTTTCAAAGCAAAGATGAAGATCTTACCCAAAGATGATGAAATTTAGAGTTTGAAGTCCTTTCTCTAAGTAAATTAAACACAAATCCAAGCCCTAGGGGAGCAAAAACGTGAAATATAGAGGAAGAAGAGGTACTAAGGTCAAAAATGGCGTCAGCCGACGGTTCAACCCCTAAATCTTACTCTTGAGTTGGCTCGGCGCTATAGGATGGCGCTATAGTGCCATTCATAAGCACCTAAAATTTTACAAATTTTTTTATCATGAAAGAGAACAAAAAATTTAAGATTTTTCAAGTCTTACTCTCCAATTTTAATGGCCATTTTTGGGGTCGACATCAATGCAATGTCTAACATTCAAATACTCAATTCATCATTTTAAACACATAAGATCTTGACAAAACAACAACACATAACTGGTTTTCTTATATTAATAATATTTTCAATACAAACAACACTATCATATTCATAGATAAAAGCCAATACAATAGAACACAACATTTAGAAGTTCAAAAAGCCTTAACAAAGACAATATCGACACACTACACTTAAGAACACATTACTAACACATTTATCTATCTACGGAATCACTTTAGACTCAGTTGTGATCGGAGGTGTCATTTTCCTATTCAACCACCAAATAATTCTGATTGTAGGAATAGTAGAAAGATACATGAGGAAAATTCGAAGCGAATTTCTCATCTATCAATTTGTATTTGCTAACATTTTCACTTGACAATCTTGAAAAAAAGTCAAATTGCTGAATTAGAGTTTCAACTGCCAATCTAAATGCTCATATTGGTGGAATAAGTTTTCAAGTTTGGTGTGCAATTAAGAGATCTTACCTTCAATCTTCCTAAGTTTCTCCATAAGTTGCTCCAAACTCCATGCAAGATATCCATTAAAATAAGTCTGAGTATCCTTATGCATCATCTTCTTATCTTCAAATCTCCCATTGTCATTGTCATTGTTCTTCATGATCCTTGAAGTAGGAATTAATTTCTCCACTCTCAAATCTCACCAAAATGCAAAGAAAAGTCAAAGGAACACTTCCCTTCCCTTCCTAGGCCGATTTATAGAGAAAAGGAGAGAAGAAAACCAAATTTTGGCAGTTCCAAGGATTTACTCAAACTATGGCACTATAGCATCAGATCTGGCGCTATAGCATTAGGCCAATTTTCTCAAATTCCAAATTTCTTTCTTCCAATCTTCAATTCCATTAATATAATAATGTTTTGTTCCAACATAATCATGTAAGACTCCAACTTATATCAAGAACTTGATCACAACAAAAATCCACAATCAAGTCAATCAAACAAATAACTATGAGTTGCCACCCACAAAATGCTTAATTTAACGTGGTCAACCCAACATATCTAATGTTTTAATCACATTGATCCAACATTAAGATCTCCTCAAATGTAGGACTATATCCACTTATATAAGCTTTTAATCCTTATTCTTTTACCTTAATTATCCTTTCAGTCTTAGGATCTTCAATATCAACAGCTCCATTTAGATAAACTCTTATCACAATAAATGGTCCTGACCACCTTAACTTAAGTTTTCCTGAAAATAAATTCAATCTTGAATTGTATAATAGAACTTCTTCTCCAGGATTGAAATGTTTTTTTAGTATTCCTTAGTTATTCCTCATTTTCATTTTCTCTTTATAAATTTTTTCATTCCCAAAAGATTCATTTCTCATCTCGTCAAGCTCATCTAATTGAAAAAATCAATTTTCTCCAGCATCTTTCAGATTATAATTAAACTCTTTTATTGCCCAATAAGCTTTATGTTCTAATTCAACATATAAATGACAAGTTTTTCCAAATATGAGCCTATATGGTGACATTCCTATAGAATTTTTGTAAGCGTCCTATAAGCTCATAATGCAAAATCAAGTCTAGCAGACCAATCAATTATATTAGGATTTACAGTCTTTTCCAATATTTTTTAAATTTCTTATTTGGATAATTTTTTCAAACCATTGGTCCGAGGAAGATAAGCTATGGCAATTCGATGTTTAATTCCATAGTTTTGAGTTTTAATTTTAATTATGCTATTCTTGAAATGATTTCCCTCGTCTGTAATGATTACTCCCAACATTCCAAATCTTGTAAAAATATTTTTCCTTAAAAATTTTGCAACACTTTTAGCATCTCACCGAGGTGAAGCAATCGCTTCAATCCATTTTGGAACATAATCCACAACTATTAAAACATAATTTTTTTTCTAGAAGATGGTATAAATGGTCCAATAAAATCTAAGCCCCTAACATAAAAATTTCAACTTCAAGAGTAAAATTTAGGGGCATTTCATTTCTTCTAGAAATATGACCTACTTTTCACATCTATCACATATTTTTATATAATATTTAACATCCCAAAATAGTGTAGACCAATAAAATCTAGATTACAAAATTTTAAATGCAGTGTTATCAACCCCAAAATGTCCTCCGAAATCATATTTATGACACTTGTATATAATCTTCTAGGTTTCTTCAATTGCTACACATCTTCGAATAATTAAGTCCTTAAATTGTTTTTATAAATAAGGTCCATCCCAAAATTAATATTTAGAATGATGAATGAACTTTATAATTTGATGATTATCAAGTTCATAGGGTAAAATGTTACTAACTAAATAGTTTACCGTATCAACATACCACGAAACTTATCATTCATTAATTCCATACATTTGTTCATCAAGAAAAATTTCATTAATTTCATCATTAAGATTATCATTTTTCTTTTCAAGCCTTGACAAATGATTAGCAATTTGATTATTGGTAATCTTCCTATCCACAACTTGAAAGTCAAACTCTTTCATTAGAAGGACCCATCTAATTAATTGTGGCTTTGCATTCTTCTTAATCATTAAATATTTTATAGCAGAATGATCAGTATGCACAGTACATTATGTTCTAAAAAGAAAAGATCTGAATTTATCAAATGCATATACAATAGCTAATAATTCCTTTCTAGTAGTAGTGTAATTAATTTGAGCTTCAGCAAGGTTTACTAGCATAGTATATAACTTTGAAAATTTTATCATATTTGTGCCTTAACACAGCCTCAATAGGATAATCACTAGCATCACACATTAATTCGAAAGATTTTGTCCAATTAGGTGAAATAATAATAAGTGCAGTGATTAATTTTTTTTCAATAATTAAAAGCATTAAGGCATTCATCATTAAAATTAAAAATAACATCTTTTTCCAATAATTGACATAAAGGCTTGGAAGTTTTAGAAAAGTCTTTAATATAACCACTTATAGAAACCAACATGTCTAATAAAACTTCTTATTCCTCTAACATTAATAGGGGTGACAATTCAATAATTACTTGAATTTTTGCTGGATCTACTTCCATGACTTTCTCAGAAATCTTATGTCCTAAAACAATTCCTCCTACAATCATAAATTGACATTTTTCTCAATTAAGAACAAAGTTTGTTTCTTCACAACATTTTAGAACCCTCATTAAATGATCTAAACATGAATTGAAAGAAATTTCAAAAATTGAGAAATCATCCATAAAAATTTCAATTCATTTTTCAATTAAATCACAGAAAATTGACATCAAGCATCTTTAAAATGTTGCAAGTGCATTACATAATACAAATGATATTCTCCTGAAAGTAAATGTTCCATAAGAGCCAATAAATGTAGTTTTCTTTTGATCCTCTAGAGCAATAAGTTTTGACGGTATCCATAATATCCATCCAAAAAGCAAAAACAATGGTGTCCAGCTAGTCTATCCAACATTTGATCTAGGGAAGGTAGAGGAAAATGATCTTTCCTGGTTGAGGCATTTAATTTTCTATAATCGATACAGATTCAACTTCCACTGACTTATCTTGTACGAATTAATTCGTTCTTCTCATTTGCAACAACATTCACTCATCCTTTCTTAGGAACACAATGAATAGGACTAACCCATGAACTATCTAAAATTGGATAAATAATTTCAGTATCCAACTACTTTAATATTTCATTCTTAACACCACTTTCATTATAGGATTTAATCTTCTTTAAGGATGAATTCTAGGCTTATAATTATCCTCTATTAAAGTTCTATGCATACAGATTGAAGAACTAATTCTCTTAATATCAACTAATCTCCATTCAAAGGCTTTCTTATGATTTTTCAATGTCTCTAATAACTTTCCTTTTTATTCATCAGTCAAATCTGAGGATAGAATAATAGGTAATGTAGATGAGTTCCCAAAAAATGCATACTTTAAATGAGCAGGTAGAACTTTCATCTCAAGTTCATGAGGTTTTTTAATAGAATGTATCAGTGGTTTACTATTTTTCATTAATATCCGAAATTTCAAATTCTTCCTGAACATAATTTAACTCCTCAGTGATTTTCTCTTTTGAGTCACTTTCAAAATCCTTTTCAATTTCTAATTCTTTTGTGTACCAAGGTTACTTCATCTTTTTGATCCAATATGGCTTCACATCTTTCTTGAAAATGATTTACAATCATATAATAAATTATATCCATTCTGTAAAATTTACCATATTTTGTTTTATCAGAATTTTTCATAGATTTAAGCATATTAAAGTTACTTCCTGATCATTAACTCTCATGATTAATTATCCTTTTTGCACATCTATCATTGCAAGTCTTATAGCTAGGAAATGTCTCCCTAAAATAATAGAAATTTCTTTATCTTCTTCCATATCTAATACAATGAAATCAATAGGGAAGATAAATTTATCAACTTTAACCAACACATCTTCTATAACCCCTTTAGGATAAGTGATAGATTGATCAGCTAACTGTAGGGTTATAGTAGTGGGAGAAATATCTCCTAAACTCAGTCTTCTAAATATAGATAATGACATGAGATTATTTTTTGCTCCCAAATCACGTAAAGATTTTCCACAAAATTTTTCTACTTGCACATGGTATGGTGAAACTGTCAGGATCTTTGAGTTTTTGAGGAAGCTTTTTCTGAATTATGACACTGCACTCTTCACTAAGTGCAACAGTCTCATAATCTTCGGATTTCCTTTTTTATGTAGAACTTCTTTCATAAATTTTGCATAACTTAGCATTTGTTCCTTAGATTGTACAAAAGGAATATTAATTGTAAGCTTTTAATATTTTTGAAAACTGTTGATCAAGTTTCTGCTATCTAAGTCTCTGAGAAAAATGAGGTGGTGGTCTTTCTTCATTCTTCTTAGTTGGAGAAAAAAAGTTTTACCACTTCCTGAGGAATACTTTCTGCTGATTTTTAAATTTCATTATCTTTTCCCTTAACTTCAATTTCTTGTTAAACACCAAAACTCAATTCCTTCTCACTTCTTAGTTGGATAGCTTTAACTTGCTCTTGCTCTTTATGTTCATCTTTAAGATTGATCTCAACTTTACTAGGAAGTACTCCATGAGGTCTATGTTTCATGCTTGGTCAACCGTATAGATAGGTTTGCCTTGACTAGATGAAGCTATAGGAACAAACCCCATATGATTTGGTTGAGTATCGAGTGAGATCAAAGTGTTTTAGTGTGTACGGTTCTCGAATTAGACCAGAAGGAGATGATGAACATATGTCGTCCATTCGCGTGTGTATTGATCCAACGGTGAAGGAGGAGTCGGGTGAGAGATCTATTTGTGAACAGTCAAACGAGTGGAAGCTGACGTGCATGGCGACACCAAATCAAAGAGCATCTCGTGTAAAGTTCGAAGCCACCGAGGATGACGAGGCCGCCGCGTGGATAAGTAGAAAAGGAGAGTATTTCTTATTTAAATTAATTTATAAAATTTAAAAAATCATAACTTGGTGTATAAAAATCATAAAAATAAATAAAAAATACCCTATTGCTCAGTGAACAAAGGAGAAAATTATGATCTAAATATAAAAATTATTTATTATGTATTTTTTTAACGAATTAAATAATCCAGAGAATGTTTTAATTATTATTAATTAAATATTAATCACTTTGATTTGAATTTTGGAAGGTTTATTTTACATGTAGTTAGAAGTGTTCTCTGATAATTCTAAAGTCAGTGAACACCTCTAACCCTGGAATCCATAGATTTTAATGTTAAGTCCCCCATTTTACTTACAATAATTATATAAATTAAAATAAAAATGAGAAAAATATAGTAATTGTTTAGGTAGGTTCACTGTAGTCAGATGACCCTAAGAAAAATATAAAATGTGTTTAAATAATTAAGTGCATTATCTTAGGTAATTAAGTCATTAAAACCCATAAAAAATTGAATAAATAAAATATAATTCAATAAATTATACTCAATAAATTATATTGATTCATAGTGAAGATAATGATGATTTTAAGTCTCTATAAAAATATGAAATTAACTTTAAATGTATTTCATATCAAAACCTATTTTTCAAGAAAAATGAGATTTTTGCAGTAAAATAATTATAATAAATAAAATATAATTAATAAAATTATGAAAAGTGGTTTGGAGTGTTTCTTGTGACTAGGGACACTCAAGAAAAATAAAATTGGTGTTAAAAATTATTTCATTTTTAAACTAATTTTTAATTTAAAAATAATTAAAAATAAATAAAAATCATAGAAATATAAAAATGCATCGAAATGCCACAAATTATTTACTGATCACTTGGGACGTCATAAAATACTTTTTTCTAAATTTTCTTATGTAGTCTTAAATGCTAAAAATGTATTTTCCTTAATTTTCACTAAAATAATTACAATAAATAAAACAAAAATCATAAAAATGAAAAGTTTGTTTCTCTAACTTTCATAAACTTAGAGAGACTAAGGAAAACTCTAAAACTAAATTTTTGAAAATAAATTACATTTTATATTTAATTAATCATTGAAATCAATAATTAATAATTAAAATATAATTCAAAAAAACATGAAATTTGGTCCAAGTGATCCTCTAACCTTGGCGAGCCTCCAATAATTTCCTTAAGGATATGAGTTTTGTTTTGATTGATTAAATGAATTAACATTGAAGATTCCTATTTTTTGAGTAAAAATAATTTTTAAAAATTAATCAAAAATAAAAAAAAATTATAATTTCCCTTTTTATATTTTAATTGACCCAGGAGTGGGGTACCATAAAAATTTCAAAGTCATTTGAGTTGAATTTAGTGATTTATGAAGTGAAAGGCCTTAGGGGGCAAAATGATGATTATAGGATTTTGATGCCCTAATTAAATATTAGGTTAAGTAAGAGGGAAAATGGGTAATATTGATCATAATAAACTTCTTTATATATTTGAAACCTAAAGGGTTAAGAGGTGGAAACCAATTTGTCAGTTTCTACAGTAAGAGTAAAGTGTAATTTTCCTGAATTATTGTGATTTAGAAGCTAACTTAATTGGATTATCCTAAGGTAGTGGGCTTGAGTTAGGAAGATAATAACTTATTCATTTGAAGCCCCATTAATTGGTGATTAAATGATGAGCAAGATCTTTCAATAGGATATAAGTACCTCTAATTCAACATTTTAATTATTGCAAATTTACCCAAAGATTGGACTTAAGGGCTTACTGGTGAGCTAGGCATAATTTAAATTTGTCTAATGTTGTTTAGAAAAGAGAAACTTACTTAATCATGAAAATCTTTAAAACACCACGAGCGTGGCCTTAATTGTGAGTCCAAAATCCTTAATGAAATGAGCTTATCCTTGAGGGCATCCACTTACATAACTCTTAAATAAAACATCAAGTGAATGTCTAAGTATCCCGCTCATGGGATAATTAAAACACTAAAGTTAATTGAGCACAGAATTGATTAATCCATTGAATGTAAATTTTAACTTCAAATGATCAATTGAATAATATATTAAATTTAAATGAACTCGAAAAGTTTCAAAGTGTTCTAAAAGTTGTTTAGAGTTATGCCCTAAACACTTTTATGATCTTTTGAATATTTTGAAAGACAACTAAACTTATTATCTTTGTTCAAGAAAATCATCCATTAAAACTTGTAGGGACCCACCAAGTTATGCTTGTGGTCTCTATAAATCACCTAAATCAATAGAAATGTCCTGCACTACTTATCTTATATTAACTGACCCAATGCTCAAGGTATTTAAATCCTTGTGAGCAACTTAGAATATCGCTTTTTTGCCACATATAGATCATCCAACTTGTGTAAGTTTGAGGTCTGGGTAGCTAGGGCAATGACGATAATGCTAATGTGTGCTAAACGAGGGATACGATGTGGGATTTTAGAATAGTATCTCCTACCTCGAGGACCTTTAATAAAAGGAGAGGGTAAGGACTAATTATACTATTTGATGACTCTTGAGAAGATGATTGCCCCCGACACTTTTAGGTTGCCTGTAGTCCTAGCTCGATCGAAGTAATTAACCTATGGTCTACACTACTTTGCAAAGTATTTATGAAATTGAAATTTCTTTTGCATGATAAAATAAATTTTATATGCATGAAAATTAAATTTAAAATGAAAAATTATAAAGGTCCACGATTAATCACTTGGATTGAGGTTAGGACTGCCCTCTGCAGATTGTCGGGTTGGTGGCTCTTACTCAAGGTTGGGAAGCACACAATCCAGCTCTTAGCCCCCATCTTTATCAATGTCTTACACTTAGTCCCAGTCTTTTATATGTGACTACGAGTTTTCTTTTACTGTAACTAGTTTTCTGACTCTTTCTGTATCAGATGCTCCTGTTAACTTTCTTTCAATTTATTTAAATTTTCTGCAAATATATTATGCTTTATGATGCTAACCATGTATCGTTAGCAGAGGCCCAGGTACGTATTTACACTTTATACAATGCAATTTTCCTTATTTACCGCATAACATTTCTTTTACATGCATTTATTTACTTTACCTGCTAAACTAAACCAAAATTGAAAAAACAAAAAAAAACACATTTTCAAAATTAAATTTACATCTTCAAAATAACAAACAACATAAGACATCCGTTTGAATTTATGGGTGTCCTTCGAATGAGGTAAATTAAGGTTACTAACGAGATCTCCCCAATTTAAATGAGTTTAACAATTTGTTTAAATTAAGTAAGTTCAAAAGAAAAATAGTGGCATCAGAATGACGAAACCGTGAGATTCTAACCGGTGTCGCTCTAATCAACTGTAACCCACCATAATACTTGAACAACAACAAAATTTGTCAATTAAGCTGTAAGACCTTAAATCTTGAATCTGAAGCTATCACTTTAACGAGGAGCTTGTAATTAACACTATCGGCAATATGAAAAGAATTTACAGAAGAGAAACTTTGAGAGAGCAAATAGTTCTACAACAACAAATCTCCTCTCAGAATTAAATAACAAGCTATAGGACTTTCGAGGTAGTTTGTCTAGTACGACATAAATCCTTAACTCATCTTTAGGCCTTTGCACAATAATGTTGTGCAATTTAATTCCTAAATCTCCTTAGGCTTTGGAGTCGTCGTTCGTTATAACATAAACTCTCCTATCTTCCAGGCTATTTGTGTGGCCGTGTCTTTGTTGGCGTTATTTTGGTTGGAGGTAATTGCCTGTAAGAAGCTGTCGGTCACCGAAATTGAAATCCCGTCGCCCGCTTCAGAATGACGTTTTAATTTACATATATATTTAGTCAATATGAAATCAAACTGACCCCATATTTTTCATAGTTTAAATGAAAGAGCACTGTACCTCAAGTCCTGTATATATCCCAAAGGATAAACACAAGACTTGAGGATGAGGCTCGATCAAATAAACTAATGAATATATGACATCTGTTTGGTCTGCGAAATCTTTATATTTACCGATAAGTTCCCCTATTTAATATAAAGAATTAAAAAGGGTTTATATTAACCTGGGTTCGGGCATGCTTCGTATAAGAGCAAGCCCCTATAGTTAATTACATCTTAAATGACTAAAGTCACCTAAGAAGGTCCTATAAGGGCATGCCCCTATAGTTAATTACATCTTAAATGACCAAAGTCACCTAAGAAGATCTATAAGGGCAAGCCCCTATAGTTAATTACATCTTAGATGACCAAAGTCACCTAAGAAAACTTCTATAAGAGCAAGCCCCTATAGTTAATTACATCTTAAATGACCAAAGTCACTTAAGAAGACTCCCTTTCTATAAGGGCAAACCCCTATAGTTAATTACATCTTAAATGACCAAAGTCACCTAAGAAAACTCTCGAAAAAATCAGGAAATATTATCTTCAAGGAGTTTCAAAGGGTAGGACTTTTCAATGAGATCGGATGTAGAGGTGTGAAAGGGGATTGGTTCAACTTTGGAACATTTTGTTGTAAAGTCCAAAGGAGGAAGAACTAGGGGATGTCATGGATCCAGAGGAGAACCTCGGTGACTTCCTAAGCTATCTTAATGTTTGGCTTCAGTTTTGAGGAGAAATATTTAGGTGTTTCATTCTGCTAATTTTTATTAGTTAGGACTTACATTTGTGTGAAACCATCACACAAATAGCCTGGAAGATGTGAGGATTTAGGTCAAAAAAAACGACAACCTCGAAATCCTAAGACGGGTTAGGGCTTATATTGTATAACAGGGCTATACAAAGGCCTAAGGAAAAGGTGAGAATTTATGTTGCATAAGAAAGCAACCTCAAAGTCCCATGGCTTTGTTGTTTATATCTAAGGAAGGAAGATTGATTTAGCTTGGGAAGATAGGTTTTGCTGTTGAAGATGGTCGTGTTGCCCACCACGCTAGCTCCAAGCTCCTTGTCGTGATGAGTTTGTTCTTAGTGGTGTCAAGTTATAATATCAAATCAGGTGGCCCTATGGTTGAAGTTCTTTAAATTTTATGGGGGTATGGTCAAGTTATAATATCAAATCAGGTGGCCTTATGGTTGAAGTTCTTTAAATTTTATAAGGGCGTCTGCTGCCCACCAAGCTAGCTCCAAGCTCCTGCTGCGACGAGTTTGAGTTATCTAGTGTGCCATGTTATAATGTCAAATCAGGTGGCCCTATGGTTGAAGTTCTTTAAATTTTATGGGGGCATGTTAAAGTTGTTTAGAGCGACACAGGTTAGGTTCCTACGGTTCCCTCGTTCCGGCACCACTATTTTTTATTGGACTCACTTAGTCCAAATGAATTTACTAAACTCAACTTAATGACCGTTGGAATCCTCGTTAGCAACCGTAGGTTACCTCCTCCGAGGAATTCCTGATCATCCAATAATGACGTATTAATTTAGTTGAAGTTGAAGTTTTGTGTGATGTTTGTGATTAAATTTTGAGTTGTTTTATATTTTGAATGTTGTGGAGGTGGATTTTATCTTGGTTGATTTTAGATTAGGTTTTGGGTTTGGTTTTGTGGTTATCTTAACAGTTTTAATTTTCATGCAGGGTGACATCATTGTTTAGCATGCAAGTAAGCAAGTATAAAAGTACAATATGAAAGTTCAAGAAAGACAACACTGAAAACTATAAAAGCGTACCTGACGAGTCTTCTCGTTCCACCACCTGAAACATAAAAGGCATGTTAAGGCAGTTCATGTAGAGGCAGAAAAGTAAGGTTTTGGTAGTTTTCTTAACCCTATGTCATATCTTGGTGGGTCCTTAAAAGTTTAATTAAGGATGATGTTTTCAAGCAAAACATATTAAGCTTAGTAGCTCTCCGAGGTATCCAACAGGTTAAGAGGAAGAAGCACGTCCATGCTTCCCTCTTATCACCTGGTGAAAAGCCTCGAGCCCATTTAAACTTATTATGTTGATTAATAATTCATTCTATGAACACCCTAATGCTCAATGAACATTGATGTATCAATTATCCCTAAGAATAGGGTAATTATCATATGTAATTTAATTTTGAAAATTATGTGGGTGCAGAACCTTAAAGAGGCAAGTTAGTGTTATTGGAACACTTAGCCAAATTTTGATCCAAATTAGGCTTGTAGTGTTTGAAAGATGTTCTAAATTTAATTGTGTTTGTTTTTCTAATCCTCATTTAGTCAGTCTTGATTTAACTTAGATTACTACTAAGCCCTTAAGATCTAGGTGAGTGTCTTAACTAGTTTTGAAAAATGTTAAACTTTAGGTGATCATGATTCAAGATTTAAATTTCATTTGAAAATCAAAATAGGGGTATTCAATTGATTAATTACTGACTTCAAAAGTCATGCCCTTAAGTCATAGGTTCATTTTATTTTAATAAACTTCCAAATTTTAGAAATTTATTAACCCATCTTTTCAATTAGGAAAGTGAGGTTGGTTTCTACCAATTAAACCCTTGTGTTTCAAACATCCAAATTAAGATTAGAGGTTACCCATTTCCCTCCTTGGATTAAGCCTAAATGTTAATTAAGGCTAAATTTCCAAAATTACATATTTGCCCCTAAGGCTCTAACACTTCATAATTTATCAAATTCAATTTAAATGACTTTGAAATTTTTATTCTACCTTATTCATGGACAATTTAAGACATCAGAGGAGAAAATGTGATTTTTCAAAATTTAATTTAATTTACATATTTATTTTAATGCAAAAATAGACATCAGAGGAGAAAATGTGATTTTTAAAAATTTAATTTAATTTATATAATTATTTTCATGTAAAAATAGGATTTTTCAAAGAAAATTCCTAACTTGACCAAGTTAACTTAAAAAACTCTTGAACTTTTTACTGGAGGTAGACCTAGGCCATAGAAGTCTTTGGACCAAATTTCATGATTTTTTGAATTTTATTTAAATTTTAAGAATTATTTTACGTCCTAGGTTATTTATTAAATATAAAATATTTTTAAATAGGGAAAATTAAGTTTCATATTTTTGAAAATTCCTCCCGAGGTTAGAAAACTTAGAGAAGAAGATTTTATATTTTTTTGAATTTTATTTGATTTATTGGAATTATTTTTAGTGAAAACTCACTTTTAGCCTTTAAAAATTATTTTAAGCTTTAAAATTCAGTATCTTTATTTAAAAAATCAGGAAAAATATTCTAATTCTTTTTAAGTTCTTAGGAAGTAATCTAGAATATTTTCATGAGTTTTACTATTTTTGTGATTTTTATGGATTTTTAATCATTTAAATATTTAAAATAGGTTAAAAAAAATTTTATTTTAAACTCCATTTTATTTCTATAAAATACCCCTAATCACAGAGAACTCAAAAAACTAAGTTTTATAATTTTTCAAGTTATATTTTAATTATTAAAAAAATATTTAAGTTTCAAAAATGTTATTTAACTTGAAAAATTAATTTAAGTTATCAAATGAACTTAAAATACTTTGAAATTTTTATAGTAAGTTCTCTGGATCCTAAAAAATAATGGAGATAAAAAATCAACTCCTTTTTTTGTTTGTATATTTCAAAATTAATTATTTTAGTGACTTAGGGTTTGTGAAAATTAGGTGTATTTTGAATGACTTGGCTCATGAGAAATTTTTCTAAGGGTTCTCTAGTCATAGTAAACCCTCCAAAATTTTCTTAGATTTTTCTAAGTAACATGCTAATTTTCATGATTAATTTAATCCAATAATGCATATAAACTTGAAAAATATGATTCTCTGTCTAGGGACCTCCTCTAACTTTAGAAAAATCAGGGAATGTTTCCTAAGACAGAGGCAATAACATGCTAAAATTTTAAGTTATGGTGATATTACTACATGCATGGAGAATCAAAACATCCAAATTAGTTTTTAATTAATTAAAAATAAAATATGCATCACATGAACTTAAAATTATTTCCACATTGTTCTCCTCTGTTCATTGATCAAGTGGGTATTTTTATTTTATTTTTGTAATTTCTTATACCAAGATATCAATTTTTTAAATTAGGGTTATTTTCTGAATTAATTAAATCTCTATTTATCTATTTAAATGCACGGCGCCACCCCAACCTACGATGGCTCCGAAGCTCCATGCAGCGCGCTTCCATTCGACGCCACTGTCCACCTCAGCCCGACTCGGCCCGTAGTTCATATAAGGAAACGTTGTCCAGCTTGATCTCCTCCGTCCATTCGATACTCATCCCCGATATAGTGATCCCGTGACCGTCCACACTAAAACCTTAAGAGCTTGGCCATAGACTCAACCAAATCACTTCGAGTTTGATCCTATGGACTCGTCTAAGTGAGACGAACACATCCATACTGCTAAGGTACCATGAAATCAAGCTTAAGTCAACCAAATCACTTCGGGTTTGATCCTATGGACTCATCTAAGTGAGACGAACATATCCATACGCAACCAAATCACTTCGGGTTTGATCCTATGGACTCGTCTAAGTGAGACAAACACATCCATACAAACCAAATCACTTTGGGTTTGATCCTATGGACTCGTCTAAGTGAGACGAACACATCTATACGATTAATGACCAAATCACTTTGAGTTTGATCTTATGGACTCGCTCTAAGTGGGACAAACATATCCATACGGTAATCATGCAATTAAATTAAGCATAATCAAATGGAGAATCAAAATAGGCTCGAGACGGGGAGAGATTTTATACCTTTGCTCTGAGAAGTGAAGCTTCGATGAGAGAGTCTTGGCACATTTCTTATGATACAAAGAGGCTAGGGATTGAGTCTCTGGTCTTGGTGTAAGGCCTAAATATGATTTTGATCACGGCCGGATTTGGGTGTTGGTCTAGAGCTATTGTAGAGGCTATTTCATACGGGAATTTTATGGGGCTTTGGCTTCTTTATCTGTTGTGAAGGTGTGGGTACAAGTAATTGACGTTTGGTGGACTGTGAAAATGTAATGAGCTTTGTCCTAGTTTTTAACAGAGGTTTGAGCTCAAAATTGAGTTTCCACAGTGGAATTCAGTGGGGGAAGAGGGTTGGATTGCATTGAGGGGATCTCAGAGAAGCTCTGTGAGAAGTTTGGGGGGCTCTCTCTAAGAAATTTTCAGCACACCTTTCATGGTCGTGGAGTTGAGTTTTTATAAAAATGGCAATGGGGTGGCTCTCAGGGCAAATGTTTGGGTGCATTGTGGTGCTTAGGTGGAGGGCAGAGGAGCTCTACAATTTGATTTGGCCGAGCTGGCCTCTAGGTTTAATTTGGGTGAAGTTACATGGGTGTGGCTCTTGGTTTTGAACTTCTCCGGTGACTAGGCCGGCCCGCCATGGCGGGGGAGGTGGCTAGGTGCTCAGGGCATCCAGGGGAGTCTGTCAAAGCAACTTAATGCAATGAGTTTTAGTTTTGGCAACGTTATCTTAATCATGTGCATTTTTGGAAATAAAATCCCTTTGGTCCATGGCTTAGCTTATGTGGTTATATGGGTTTTGGCTCAGTCTTAGGGTCTAACCAATGGCTGAGGTGGAATTAATTTGATTGCTTTAAGGTGGTTTGGTCATATTTAATGCATGGGTTAAAGTGATCAAAGTTTGGGTTTGGGCTAGGTTAGCCATGTCAATTGACCCAATTTATTGATCAATATTATGTAGATGATTGTTATGAAAAATTTTTGTGAAAGATTGAAGTGATTTTGAGTTCAATTGGTAGCTTAATTTGAGGGATTTTTTATATTTGGCCAATTTGGGCATGTTGGGCTAGACATGGGTCTAGGTTGGGCTAGCCTTGGGCTAAGTCCAAATTGAGTGGTCCACATGATCAAGGGAGATGTTTTGAAGATTTTTCATGGAGGGATAGAGTGGAAATTTTGGGTTTAAGGCCCTCAATTTGGTGAGATTTTGAGACAAGGCCAATTTGGGGCTTTTTGGACTTAGGTTGAAATCCAATGAAATTGAGGCCTCACCAAGGCCAATTGAAGGTCAAGTTTGATGTATGGGGATGTTATGAAGGATTTTCAACACAAATTGTGGCCAATTGAATGGGCTATGGGTTCAATTTGGTGGAACCAAGCCATAGGGCCAAAATTGGGGTTTTGATCTAAATCAAAATTGGGTTCAAATGATGGATTAATTGAGCTTGAATTTGGTTTATGTTGGTCATGTCAAGTGTTAATTTGAGTTTAGAATTGAAATTGGGGTAAATTGAGACCAATTGGATAGACATTTGGGCTAATTTCGGGAAAATATGAGCCTTTAAAGGGCAATTTGGGGGTTTTTGTCAAAGATGGACAAATTGGCCAAATTGGGTCATGTGATAGTTGAGAAAAATGAAATTGGAAATATTTTGGAGGTTTTGGAAATTTTTGGGATTTTTTGGAATTTTTGGCCAAAGAGGGGTATTTTGGTAATTTGGGGGAATTTAGGGGCAAAAGGCTAGGTTGGGTGTCTTGGTAGATTTGGAGTGCCAAACATCATCAATAAGCCATGGACCAATGGAAACCCCATTTTGGGTCCTCTATGTAGTGTTCTTAGCCAAACCCTAGCTTAGGGCTAGTGGGTTTAAGGGACCACCAACAGGAGTCTCCCAAAATTATCAAGGGGCCGAAGCCTAGAAATTTTGGGTTTAGGGTAGTGAGTGATTGTGAGTGCAAGTGTGTGCCTTAGCCCTAGACCAACATCTAGGGTCAATCCTAAGGTCCAGCAGTCCTAAGGGTAACTCACCTTGAGTTCTCCCATAATGACCCCACCTACTAAGTGCTAGAGGTTATGACCAATATGTGGAACTTCAAGGTTAGTAGAGAAGAGTTTGAATTTCTAATGGTGAGGATTCCTTATCTATTTTTCTAAGAATAGTCAATAGGAATGTCCTATGGCTAGACCTTAGGCTACTAAAGAGGAAGAATTAAGCCTTAACCAAAAGTGAGGTCAACAGTCTTGCAAGTGTAAGCCCTAAATAATAAAATTGGTAGGATGAAACATCTAATAATATTTCCTCAAAAGTAAAGAGAAACCATTGAATAGCTTGGGATCCATGAAATCTCTTAGCTTTCTCTCTTTGGATTTCATAATAAATGTTTCAAACTTGATCTCTTCCCATTTGATACTTATTTTTCCAAACTTGAAAGTCCTAAACTTTGAAATTCTTGAAGATAATATTTTATTGATCATCATCGAGAGTTTTATTAGGTGATTTTGATTGCATAGAATGTAATTAACTATAGAGGTTTGCCCTCATAGGAAACTTTAGAACCCAACTTAATATAAACCCTCTCTAATCCTTTATACTAAATAGGGGAATTGGTTTGTCAATATAAATGTTTTGCAGACTGAAATAAATATCATAAGTTTATATAATCGAGTCTTACTGTCAAGTAATGTGTCTATCCCTCTGGGTAGGCACGTCACTTGCAGTATTGCACTCGTTTATTTTAACTATTGCATAAATGGGATCAGTTCGGTCTCATAATTTAAAATTAAAATATTATTTTCCAAAATTATATAATCTATACATATTAAATTAAATGTACTTTCTAAAAAGCTAATCGACACGATCCTACGAGGAAAGCCAAAATTCTATATTATTGACTTTCAAAACTTCTATCTTAATTATAGATATTACAATAGAAAAACAATTTAGAAATATTGGTAAAAGTTTAACACTAAATTTATGCACAAAATAAAAATAGAGATTAAAAGATTGATAAAGTTTAAAAGACTAACAAAGTTTAAACTACTTTAAAAGAGAGTTTGAATATTATGAAAAGATATTTCCCCTTGCAAAGAAATGTTAATCAGTGTATGAATTGAATGATGAAAAAGAAAAAAATGTTGTATTGTGCCGAAGAGGAGCATTCCTATTATTTACCCCCTCTCGGTGCTTGCAAAGAATATTGACTAACCTAGAGTTTCTCACCAGCTTGTGTAGTAGTGCTAAGTAGATTATGGCCTCTCACTTCCAGATTACCCATTGTGCTCTTTATAGGACCTACTAGGGACCCTTACGATAAAAAATCTAGACCAAATTGATAACAGAATCTAGTCCGTCACCCTAGAAACATCAATTCTACGCCTATAAAAACTTATCTCTCTATTTATTTGCACTCCCCTCAAGTGATCGCAAAGGCTTTGCCCAAAATGAAATGTGGTACAACTAGTTGGTGAAATCATTGCCCTCCCGGGACATTATGTTTCTCAATAAATTTTAACGATATAAATGGTCAGTCTGCAAAGTCAATGAAGATCCGGTGAAAATGCCATCATAATATTTTAAAAAATAAAAACAGATCTTTAAATCATTCTCATTCCATAAGATTAATTCTCTTATACAAAGAGAAAGAAAGGGAACTACTTAGAATTCATGGAGATAAAACAAAAACACATAATTTGTATTGAAATTCAAGTCTTACAATAAAACCTTAAACATAAATATAAGATATTTATCTTTATGTCTTCTCCCCAAGCAAATTCTGAAGTTTCCTTGAAGTCAATCTTCAAAATCTTTCACAAAAGAAAGACTCACACACACACACACACACACACACACCCTAAACTTCAACCAAACTCTCCAAGAAGATATCAATAAGACTTCAAAAAGGCTTGCTTTTTGTCCAGAATTTGACCCTATTAATAGATAACTAAAAATCACCAAGGTTCACTTCAAGCACCCCTTGAAAATTTGGTCAAACAAAATGGATATTCTAGAGAGTTGCTTACTAGCGCTATAGTGCCAGTTTGGGGCGCTATTGTGCCCATTCAGCCCATCTATTGGTGCTATGGTACCATACAGAAACATCCATCTTTGCTCCTTTTTGCTCTCATTTTCTCCAAATATCCATTCCATATACCTGAAACAAAAAACATGCAAAATACCTTCCTTTAAAGTGCAATATCATAAAAAAAATGCATAAAATAAACATGAACTGTACACTAAAAATATATTATTTTTAGGTGGATCACTTGTACACTTGAGTTTCATGACAGGCATGCCAAGCGATAAGTTTTGGCACGTCAATCAACCGACTAAAAAACACCAATCGAGTGAGAAGCTAATAAAGCCTAGCTAACCAAGCCAATCTGACCAACTCGAAGATCTTAAGAGATTACTTATGAGTCATAAAATTTAAATAAGTTTATTTTTTCAATTATCGATTAAGAGTAAATGCGATAAGATTTTTTGCATTAAAAATTTTCTTATTCTTTTTGTAGTTTAGGGAACTAAATTTGTACATTAAAAATATGTTAGACTGAATATTGCAAAGGGATGACTGACTAGGCCTGGACGACCAACCTAGCCAAGATGATCAACCCATAGAAACGATCGACCCAGCCTTGACAACCAACTCCACGTACATGACCTAGCCTGGATGGCAGACCTAAAAGGACGATCGACTCATCTTGGATGACCCAGCCTGAATGAAAGACTTGGCCTGTACGACGGACCTAGCTTGGGAGACCGTCAGTAATATTAGAATTTAGATAATTACCTATGGGCTAATATCGTAAAGAATTATTTAAGAACTACTGATAACATAATTATTGAGAGTTAAAAAATGAATTATTTGAAGTAGAAAGAATGCTTGTCGTTAATTTAATTACCTACGACATTACTGACGGGTTTCTAAGACCGACTATTAGCTGTGAATATCACATTCGCTGTTGGTTCAAATTTGTAGCTTTTTGATGCCATCGGTTTCCACCTGCAATATCACTGATGCCTTTTGCAGTCAGAATAATGTAGCACTTCTACAAAAAAAGTGCTTGCTTCTGCCTGAAAAGTCACACAAATCTATCAGTTAACTATAGATAATTACTCACAACTTTAGCTGTCAAAAAAGTGTAGCTTAGGACAAATCATACTTCATCTGGAAGGTCGTAAAGCCATTAGCAAGCCATCTAAAACCTGTAGCATTAGAACAAAAAATGAATTTCCTTCTTCAACATAAAAAATTACTCACACGTAATCATAAGACTATAATTTTCAAACAACACAGTAGAGTGTACTAACTGAAGAAGTTTTTAAACTAATATCGCATTAGTAATTAAAAAATAAACCATAGATGAAAATAAAATACAAACCATTTGATTAAAACAAAAAAAGATGAATAATTATACATAAAAAATATTGTTCGTGATCAATAAATTGTTTATATAAACAAACAAGAAAAAAATAACTACTTACTCATCCTCTCATCATCACCTCCTCCTCATCATCATCCTAAACTAGCTTTTTGATTTTTGTCAGGCATAATGTAGCATTGCTTCAATCTATGATTTCATCTTCAACTCCATCTCTGATCTTATGTGGGCTAGTTTAGTGGAGAACTGAGCAACAACCTCAATAGCAACCTACCAACGAATCTCCTTCTCATGAGCAGTAGAAGTCGATGCTTCAGATATGCTAGAGGTCAGACGAGCATCATAGGCTAGCGCAGGAGAACCTAATTGAAGCTTAGCCCCACTGCTTAGGTGTCAAGCAGAGGGGTCCTCAGCTCAATTTGAGCTGAGGTGATTCTTAGCCCCACTGCTTAGGTGTCAAGCAGAGGGGTCCTGGCTCAATTTGAGCTGAGGTGGCTTCTTGGCATGAATTTGGGTTTTAACCATGTGGGGGCTCACAATTTGAGCTGAGGTGGCCTCTTGGCATGAATTTGGGTTTTAACCATGTGGGGGCTCACAGTTCGGGCTTTTGGCTTGGGTTAAGGTAGCTAACCCATGGTTTGGACCATGGTTAAAGCTTATGATGGGCAGCAAAATGACACCATAGGGTATGGACATGTGTCTTTGATTTAACCTCTTCATTATCTATTCAATTAAAATTAAAATTTTTACCCTTGAGATAAATATCAAGGTTAACCATGGGTTAATGGCTGGTTGGGACTCAACCCTAGGGTCTAAGGTGAGTCATGTAAAGTTTTTACCTTTGAGATAAATATCAAGGTTAACCATGGGTTAATGGCTGGCTTGGAACTAAACCCTAGGGTCTAAGGTGAGTTATGGTAGAGCTCATTTGACCATACCAAGCTCAATTGGTTT
>JXCR01131118.1:47010-66271 GCA_002079205.1 Phalaenopsis hybrid cultivar | reverse complement strand
GGATCAATGAAATCCTCATTTTGGGTCCTTATGGATTGGTTTTAGCTAGAATATTGTGAGGATATTGTGTATCCTAACTCCAAACCAACACCCAGGGTCAATCCTAAGGCCAAGTAATCCTATACGAACTCTTCTTGAGCTCTCCCATAATGATCTTACCTTCTAAATATTAGAGGTTATGACCAATAAGTGGAATCTCAAGTTGAGCAAAGAGAAGAGTTTTGAATTTCTAATGGTGAGGATACCTTTTCTAGTTTTCTAAGACTAGTCAATAGGAAAGTCCTATGGCTAGACCTAGGCTACTAAAGAAGTTTTCTAGATCTCAACCAAAAGTGAGGTCAACATGCTTCTGCCTGAAAAGTCACACAAATCTATCAGTTAACTATAGATAATTACTCACAACTTTAGCTGTCAGAAAAGTGTAGCTTAGGACAAATCATACCTCATCTGGAAGGTTGTAAAGCCATTAGCAAGCCATCTAAAACCTGTAGCATTAGAACAAAAAATGAATTTTCTTATTCAGCATAAAAAATTACTCACACATAATCATAAGACTACAATTTTCAAACAACACAGTAGAGTGTACTAACTGAAGAAGTTTTTAAACTAATATCGCATTAGTAATTAAAAAAGAAACCATAGATGAAAATAAAATACAAACCATTTCATTTAAAAAAAATGAATAATTATACATAAAAAAATATTGTTCGTGATCAATAAATTGTTTATATAAACAAACAAGAAAAAAATAACTCCTTACTCATCCTCTCATCATCACCTCCTCTTCATCATCATCCTAAACTAGCTTTTTGATCTTTGTCATGCATAATGTAGCATTGCTTCAATCTATGATTTCATCTTTAACTCCATCTCTGATCTTATTTGGGCTAGTTTGGTGGAGAACTGAGCAACAACCTCAATAGCAACCTACCAACGAATCTCCTTCTCATAAGCAGTAGAAGTCGATGCTCCAGATATGCTAGAGGTCAGATGAGCATCATAGGCTAGCGCATGAGAACCTAAAATGTAGACATTACCCTTCTTCTTGCCACCGATAAGTTCCCTCTACAGGTCGTATTTAGAAGGATCATGATCTATGGTCATTCGAACAACTACCTGACTGTTGTGATTGGCTCCCCTTCAGCTTCTAATATGTCTCCTATGAAAATAAGATTAATGAAAGTTAAAGAAAAAAAAAGACAGTGATAGTTATTTGAATTTTATACTAATTAATATTGTGAATTAATTGAGTTGCTTGGGAGTTACTGTCCAACCAAAACTGGTCGGACTGCCGTCTATGAGTGCACCCATGTAAGTCCATAGCGGTAGACTCTCATCCTTTCTCTAGACTTTGTCATTATAATAAAACAGTTAACATACATTTAATATAAAATAATACTTAATGTAGAAAATAAGACTTACTAGCCTCCATTTATATGCTGCATGTTGGAGCGACAATTCTGCTTGGACTACTCTCTCTTCTTTTTTGCCTATACATTAATAAGATGCATGTAACTTCTTTAAAGCTAAAATGGTGATTTTCTTTGTGTGATATGAAAGATTTGTGTGTTATAAATATAAAAGCAAAGTGTAGATATTAAATTTGTAGTTATATAGCCACTTTTATTTATTAAATAAACTATTTATTTATTTAAATTTTTACTTATTTATTTATTAAAATAAATGCCTAAATTAAAAGCATTCCACTCCACCTCCAACCAAAAATAGAAAATCCGGAGAAGAATATGATCGTTGACTCTCACCATTTCCTCCTTGCCAATCCTCCAACGACGCCTTCTCCCTAAAACTCCTCCTATAGGTCCAATTCCCCTCTTCACGCCAACTCTTCACACAGCTCATCCAAATTCACTTTTCTTCTGCTCCTTTTCTTTCCTTTTTTCATGCAAGCCCAAATTTAGTAAATCTTACAAATCAATAGATTTATGAGATTTATCTTCTCTAGGTGCCCAACAATTTTTGAGATTTAACCCATTCTGGATTTAGTAAATCTAGATTTATAGGATTGACTAAATCTTAGTAGCTTAAATATCATATGTTGTCAGACAACACCTTAATGCTAAAATTAGTAAAATCAGGATTTATCCAACTCAAGGAAATCCATAAAATCTAGCACTAATTTTATTCTAATTACATTTTTGGATTTTCTTAAGGGTTTACCCTAAACTGTTTTTACTTAGAGATAAAACACAAAACAAATATATTCATGAAAGAGTTGGTGATTTAACTAGAGAATAGATGTTTTAGATTTGACTTATGTTAAGAAAGGTAGAGGTAGACCTAAAAATACTTTGTCATGTCAACTTAAATAAGTAGAAGACATTTATATACACAACACACAATTCTTATATCCTCTCACATCTCATACCTAAATAAGCGAAGAGAAAGAATGACGCGAGCAAGCTTACTTTCCTCACTAGCTTCCCTAAACAAGTGAAAAGAAAGAATGAGACAAGCAGGTTTACCTTCCTCACTAGTCTTAGGTAGGAGCAGAACGGAAGGATGAGAAATATTAGAATTTTGGTGGTCTATATAGTTTGTGATCCCATCATTCTCTTCCTAGCTAGCTCGAATGGCGACTGTTTTCAAAGAAAAAGGGTTTTAAGGTGAAACCAAGAGAGGAGTGAAATAAGTTCAAGAGGAGGGATAAAGAAGAATGACACAAACAAGCATACCTTACTCAATGGTTTCTTATGAGAGCAAAGAGGAAGGAAAATAAATATGAGAGTTTTGGTGGTCTTTGTAAGCCTCAATCTTGTCTTTGTCCTCCCAACTAACTCTAATAATGATTGCATTGTGAAGGTTTTGCAAGGCCAAAATTGGGAGAAGAGGATTAAGAGAAGCAGAGGTGTTAGGATTTAGATCTAAACAAGAGAAGGAAGAGAACATGGGAGAAAGAGGAAATGGTGTTTTTTTGGCTGATTAGCTAATAAGAAAGATTTTAGACAGTTTAGTAATGATATAATAACTGTCACTTTATAATAACATCAGAACTAATATTATAACCCATCAACGATAAGAAAAAACTCATCGATACAAATCCTAGGAAAAGCGACTCTGGTAATTACCGACGACTATAGTCCGTCGATTTTATTTAGAGAGGAATCGACAATTTTCAAAGTTGGTAAGTCTAAATAAGCTATGGAAATTTTTTTGTGCAAAAGCAACAAGTTCAGCAATAGTAATTCTGTCAAAAATTAACTGCCTTAATTATATGTTGCCAAGCCATGAGAAATTAACATGACCTATGTAATGCACAAAGTAATCGGTTATGTCGTCGATCATAACTTCTCCTATAGCTACCTGCAGTTTGGACGACCAGTTGTATGGATAACCAACAACTTGGATGACCTAATATGACCGACAATCACCAGCCCTCATACGCAAAATACATAAAATAACTTATACAACTCTCATTAAAGTAAAATTATAAATGTAATATCCTCTATAAATGAGAGATCCTTTCTTGTGAGGCAAACTCTTAGCTTTCTCTCCCTCCCCGACATGCATGCATAACAATTCGATTACATAAAAGGAGTCAAAAAGGGTCTGGGAGTACCCCAATTTCCATTACGCCCGATAACCACTGCTCCACATATATAAAATACACAAGATAACCTGTGTAACTCTCATTAAAGTAGGGATATAAATGTAATATGTTCATATTGTATTGCATCCCTTATAAAAAGGGGATCATTTCATGTAAGCAGGGCATTTGGCCATTTCTTTCCTCATGCATTCATAAAGATTTGTTTATATAAAAAGGCGATAGGAGCTCCTAAATACTCCAATTTGCCCCAGATGGATAAGTCAGTGTGTATTACTCTCTCTGTCTCTCGCTCTTTCTTGCCTTGCACTCTATTCCTTCGGTGTGATTCAAAGACCAATCAAACTTCAACAATGTTAACTATTAGATATGTAAATTCATAAGAATTAAGTGGTGTGTATCTAAACCTACAAAGTTTTTTAAAATTGTAATTTCTAATTTCAATTTCCTCATGATTATTCCCATGACTAGAGGGAGCACATCTTTATTTGTACCAAAATTAAAGTTAGAACTCTCCACGGCTAAAATTACAATAAAAAGTTTTAACTGCAACAATGTGACATCCATTTGTATGATGAAGCTATATAATATTTTCTGGAAATTTACATACATGCCAACAAATTCTTGTGCATTCACGTAACTAACACCTAAAGTTTGACATTCATTATGTGTTAATATGTAAATATATAAAAATTGTGTGCTATGCACGTAAAACATTTGTGTTAGTTTTACTATTATTATTTGCTCGCTGTATCTGAAAAGCTCCGGAGGGGCCAAATGTTTTGGACAAAAGTTATCATTTTTCATTTTTGTGACCTCTTCAAATTTATTGTTGGCTAGTTCATAATGATCAAATTAAACAAATTATATTAGAACTTTTTTATTTATGTTATCTTTAATTTTGTTTTATTTGTAATACTCAGCATTGATTTGCTTTTTGTCATTTAATATTTTTAAGTTTTTTTTTTTTCTTTCTAATTGAAATTATATAATCTCTTTGTGTGTGTGTGTGTGTCTGTTAGGAGAAATGTTTGCGTACATACGTTTCACACTTCTATTTATATATATTTTAAAGTTACATGGAGATTACAGGGCGTATAAAACAAATATAACTCTCAATATGCTTCCTGTGACCTAACAGGCATAGACGTATGCAAAACTGCGTAGCAAATATTTCCCGTATGTTAGAATGGTGATTGCCAAAGGCGAAAATTTAAAATGAGGTTATAAATTTGATAACCACATGTCTTCTCCCAATATAAAAATAAAGGAAGATTTACATACATACCACTCATTTCTTATCTGTTTATATATCTAATTCCAAAACTTCTATTATATATACATATATCTATGGCACTTTCACCAATGCATAAAATATTTATTTAACTTTTAAGAAATCAAATATATATATATTTTTTGTGAAATACAAGATTTGGGTGATAGAAAACTAACAAAAAAATATGGTGTTAGATATGTAAATACATAAATTAGGTGGTATATTTGTAAATCCCCAAATACCCAATCCAAAGAAAATTTTTTTCCTTATCCCGATTTGAAACAGACGACAAAAGGACAAGGTAACAGACATGAGGATGCTGCAACTTTCATATTTAAAACAATAAATAAATAAACATGATAAACTTCCACACCCTGACTTAATAATATAATAAAAATTAAAAAATAATCATTTTTGCTCCAATAAGATAAATTCATTCAACTATACAATCAACTACAAGACACTATAACAGTTAAAAAAATAATAAAGCAAAATGAGCTCATAAGCTGCAATAAACAGAACCCAAAATCCAGTCTTTTGATCCCTTTGGCAATTTGTTTATCCTACAGCTCCTTCCTCCTCTCTGAAACTTCATGGCGATCAGATTTTTGTCCTCCAATACTCTCTTTCCAATCAATGGAACTTATTCTTCGGCTCCCGTGAGAACTTCAGCGATCTGCAACTGTCATCTGAAGATTGAAGTTTCTTCAAGTCGTGGGGAAAGAATCAGCTTAGAGAAGCAGGTGAGATAAAGGAAGAATTGTATTCTGAAACTTCANTTCATATTTAAAACAATAAATAAATAAACATGATAAACTTCCACACCCTAACTTAATAATATAATAAAAATACAAAATAATCATTTTTGCTCCAATAAGAGAAATTCATTCAACCATACAATNTTCATATTTAAAACAATAAATAAATAAACATGATAAACTTCCACACCCTAACTTAATAATATAATAAAAATAAAAAATAATCATTTTTGCTCCAATAAGATAAATTCAATCAACTACAAGACACTAAAACTGTTAAAAAAATAATAAAGCAAAATGAGCTCATAAGCTGCAATAAACAGAACCCAAAATCCAGTCTTTTGATCCCTTTGGCAATTTGTTTATCCTACAGCTCCTTCCTCCTCTCTGAAACTTCATGGCGATCAGATTTTTGTCCTCCAATACTCTGTTTCCAATCAATGGAACATATTCTTCGGCTCCTGTGAGAACTTCAGCGATCTGCAACTGTCATCTGAAGATTGAAGTTTCTTCAAGTCGCGGGGAAAGAATCAGCTTAGAGAAACAGGTGAGAAAAAGGAAGAATTGTATTCTGAAATTCTNTGCAACTGTCATCTGAAGATTGAAGTTTCTTCAAGTCGCGGGGAAAGAATCAGCTTAGAGAAACAGGTGAGATAAAGGAAGAATTGTATTCTGAAACTTCTGTGAAAATTTGATTTTTAGACTTTCTAAAAACAGGTTTTTGAGGATAGAGAGATTGGTGTAATCTGTTACAGAGATGAGAAAGGTGAACTAGTCTGTGAGGGTTACGATGAAGGACCAAGATTTACAGTTCGACCATCGGAATGCATTAATCCTCAGAGGTGAGCAGAAATATGAACTATAAATGGTGAAAAAAGATATAAAGTTGAATGTAATATGTATATTTGCTTGATATTTTATTTTCTCTCTGTATCTCTCTGTCTGCAGGAATGCTCGCCGATATAATTTGCTCAGGCGAAGGTTTAAGAACGGTGAATTTAATAAGTGATATTGGGTCCTGATGTTGTTTATGTTGAATGGATCTGTAGTTTGTAATGAATAAGAGTCATTTAAATAAAAGATCTCTGTTTGAAAATAAATGTATTTTGTCTTCCCTCTTTCCCTCTTTCTCTCTCTCTTTCAGTTCTTCCTAAGAGAGATTGGAGATTTGTAACAGAAATTGTGAATTCAAAAACATTTTTTCTAAATCCGAATGAATAAAAGAAAAAAATCGAAATTTGAAAAAGAAATTGAGTGAAAGATGCAAACTTTGATTTTATCTATCGCTGAAAAGAAAATCTGAGTGAAACAGTCTCATTTTTTGACTATCGATAGTAGGAAGATGATTGAAATAAAGAAAGAGGAGAAGAAGAGGCTAAAAGCTTTGAAGTCATCAATGGTGAATATTTCTATTTTCCACTGATTTACAATGCTTCAAAGGGGACTCTCTCATATAGTTTCAGTAGTTGGGTTCATGTTTATAAATTCTTATTTTTGGTTGAGTGCTTCTTAAGATGTTGAACTTTCTATATAAATTATTTCTTAGAATTTCTATGCATTTTATCTATGCTTTGTCATTTATCTCTCTTTATTTTTTTGGAAATACTTTCTTTTTTTTTTTCCTTAACAAGTGCATATTCAATGTTTTGTTGCATAATGTCTAATCCAATTCGATCCTATTCTATGCAAACTCATCTTTAATAAATGCCATTGAAACAATATTTTCAATATATTTATTATTTATTTATTTTTTCTGTTGTTGCATGCTTCTATAAATGAGTAAAGATAGAAAAAATGCATAATTATAATAATTAATTAGTTTTTTTTTTGGCAGCCCCTTATATATTTATTTAATTTATGGTTGGAGTTTCTCACATTTCATTTTTTTACTTTAGAAAACCATTCTTTGCAATCTTGTAATCATGTGTAAAGTAAGCCTATCAAATGATTGAGCAAACAATATGATCAATAAATGGACCTCAATAATTGTACTATGATCATGGCAAACTATTATTGTTGACCATCCAAAAATCTAAGGATGATTAGTTTGTAGTAACAAAGGGAAAAGTCCTAGCTAATGATTCCCAAGTTGTTAAGTCAATGATAGGAAACATGAAATCCAAAAATCCAAAAACATGAGGATATATTGCCTTGTACATAACCATACTTGCCCCTCAAATAATTTGAAATTGAATACAGTGTCGTTCCTAAGAGAACTATAATTTAAATTTTCAGTATAAGTTACTTTCAAACACATTATAACCTCAATTTTATTCTATATTTTACTTTTTATGATATTGAAAGTTACTTATTTGTCTAAGTTATGTAATGACCGAAAATTAGAAATAGAGAGGGAGGATTCTTGATTTACGACTTGCCTAAACTAATTTTGTGAATTATTGTGTTGAATACTTTATATATATGTTGTCAATCATGAACATCAGTGTCTCCTAGTCTCCGCCAACAAGTAGAAAGCATAAGTGTCTACATTAACTAGTTTTAAGTTTTTACCAAAAAAATAATATTAAATTATAAATCTATCAGTTTATTTTTTCACATGGGTCATTTCGGAACTATAAAAATTCAAACATTTCATTATTAAAACACATATCCAAAGCAATATACTTTCTTGAAGATAGAAATACCACTTTTTGATGTGTTCGATTAATTAAATTAAGAAATTTTAGATATTTGTGAAATCTTCGATTAAAACGGACAAATATTTTTCCTATCTTATCTAAAGACTATATAGGATTTAGATTAAATTCAGGTTACAAACTTTTTATAAGGGCAAATCTCTATGGTTAATTAAGCCTTAAGAAACAAATAACTACTTGAGAAAACTCTTGGTTAAGGTTAGAGTTTTGTCTTCAAGAAAATTCTAAGTTTAAATTTCCATGATTGATTATTATGAATATCAAAATGAAAATATTAAAAAAATATTTTATTTATAGAATCTAAAGGGAAAAAACTAGGAGATCTCTGAAGTGATGAGGGAAACTCGATGAAATCTCAACTATCTTGTTGATTGGCTTTAATTATTCTGAAAGAGATTTTTTGATGCTTCATCTTGACATTTTATAAGAAATATATGATATAGATCACATGGTATAGAGCCATGAGAAAGCCTAGGAGATAAAGAATTATGTCGTAACCAGGCAAATAATCTCAAAATTCTGAGACTATTAGTGAAGCTCACTAAAAAAAGTGAAGCTTCAGAAACATAGTTTGAAGGAGGAGAAAGAACACAACAAACAAAGATGTAATGGACTTATAACTTTGCTTGGAGAGGGCTGCCATCTAAATCACCTAAATACAGTAACAACTTGCATGACCGGTCCTGATGAATGCAAGATAGAATATACGTTTATTTATTAGGAAAAGTAAGTCTTACAACTTATTGATATATCAAGCTACCTAGGTAAGGTTGTAATAGAGCCGAGTTGAGCCAAATTTATTGAAGTTTGGACTTGGCTTGGCACATTTATAATTTTTTTACATTTTGCTTGATCTTATGTCGAGCTTTCACATATCGTTTAAGCTTGACTTGTTTAAGAGTTTCAATGTTTAAACATTATTTGATTATGACAAGTGAATTTGTATTTAAATGAGCCAAAAAATTCAAACGAGTATCTAGATTTTCATATTAAAAATATAAATTTTACAAATCTAAATAAATAAATAATTGAATAAATCATATAAGCAAACTAACTAACCCACATGTTATAATCTAGGTTCAATAATAGATATACTTTAAAAAAAAATGAATTCTAAGAAAAAGAAGAAAAATATTGAAATAAGAGCAAGAATATTTAAAGGAACAAGTATTACAAAATAACTCATAATAATGTAGAAATAATTAAGAACAATCAAAAGTAGTTAGATCAAGCATAATAAATAAGAATGAACAAAAGTGATGTTTACTTTCAGAATTCATCATGTTAATTTTCAAATAGTTAATAATTAATAATAAAAAAAATATATTATTATAAATTAATCTTAAAAATAATATTGATATAATAACATATTACTATTAATCAAATCTATAATTAAATAAATTCTAGAAAATCAATTTTTTAAATTAATATATCATATACGAAACGAGCAATATTATAGGTTCATATCAAGTATTTAACAAGTTTTTGAACAACAAACGAGTTTTTTATTGAACATAAATGAAAAAGTTTGACTATGTTCATGTTTACTTCATTTAAAGTTTGAGTTTTAAGAAATTATTCATGCTTGTTTATTAACGAATTTGAACAAACATCATTAAATCTTATCGAGTTGAGTTCTAGTGGCTAATCAAGTACATTAATTCATTTAAAGCTTTATGCTTAAGTATGATTGGTATGCATAGTATTCTAAGATAATTGTGAATATATTATTATAATTTAGAATTAAACATTTTAAAGCTCACCATGTTCCTACATTTTATTATTTTTTGTTAACTCTTAGTGCTGAGTGATTATAACAAGTTCTTTATAGGTGTGTGAGTCCTTGATGATGAATGTCTTAGAAAGTTTGTTCATATGATCAATTGATATGCAACAACAAAACTCATTTTATAAGGTAGTGTCCCTCAAAGGACAAGTCGGCCATTTTGGTGCAATGAGTGAGGGTCTAAAAATAAAGACTAGATGCAAAATGGAATGTTTTATGCCTTAAATGATCGTTTCATGGCTATTTCTAAATAGGAAAGACGTTAGTAATCAATTTTATTTAATGTCAATTTAATTATTTTAAATGCATGATATTTTTAAGGTTGTGAATGCAATGTTTTGTGTAGTTTTTAGTTTTTGTTTTGTTTTTGAATTTCATTAAAATTTGAAAATTTTAACTTAAAGTTCATTGATTTTGATAAAAAACATAATCCTTAATGAACTTAACAGCAATCCAGGCAAAAATTACAATCAAAACACTGACTTAAATTTTGTTCAAACCTAGAGAAAAAATAGAAGAAGGCAAAAAAAAATTGATAGAAGGGTACCAATCCCAGACCTATATCATACTTGTCGGTCAAAAGTGCCATCCGAACATTGTTGTTTATTTATTTGGGTTCATCATTTGCTTTGCTTTTCCCTTCTCTTGGAAGATTAGAATTCCAACGATTGAGCTACCATGACAAACAACCTAACTCTAAAAAGAGAAAAGACTCATAAATAAAGAAATCCTACCTTACTATGGCATCCTAAATTACACTACAACAACCATACAAATAAAGTTAGCACATCTTAACTCATAAGGACAACCTAGAAACATGTAAAGTTAATCTACAATAATCTAAATTAGAATGCCACAGGAGTGTGATACATAAACAAAAAAAGAATTTTTTTTGTCCTAAATAATCATCTAAAGAGAAAACACACACACAACAAAAAAACTTCATCGGCCCGATCCTATGGTGTCTACAATTGGTGAGTGAAAAGTGAGGGGAAATGATGATTATATCCAGTCAAGATGCTAATGGCTATTATCTTAAGTCATCATAGTCCTTGATCTACTTGGTCTGAAAGGATAGTTACCCTAGTCTAACTGAAAGATTTCGGTCGGCAATCATGTGCTTCATCGTCCAAGAAATCCTCGTAAATTTTGGGTGGAAGTTCAAGTTCTATTTTGTTTTGTTTGTTCAATATGGGTTTATATTATGTAATAAAGGATTTAATGACANGATGAATGTTTTAGAAAGTTTGTTTATATGATCAATTGATATGCAACAACAAAACTCACTGTATAAGGTAGTCTCTCTCAAAGGACAAGTCGGCCATTTTGGTGCAATGAGTGAGGGTCTAAAAATAAAGACTAGATGCAAAATGGAATGTTTTATGCCTCAAGTGATCGTTTCATGGCTATTTCTAAATAGGAAAGACGTTACTAATCAATTTTATTTAATGTCAATTTAATTATTTTATATGCATGATATTTTTAAGGTTGTGAATGCAATGTTTGTGTAGTTTCTTAGTTTTTGTTTTGGTTTTGAATTTCATTAAAATTTGAAAAATTTAACTTAAAGTTCATTGATTTTGATAAAAAATATAATCCTTAATGAACTTAATAGCAATCCAGGCAAAAAGAACAATCAAAACACCGACTTAAATTTTGTTCAAACCTAGAGAAAAAATAGAAGAAGGAAAAAAATGATAGAAGGGTACCATTCCCATACCTATATCATACTTGTCGGTCATAAGTGCCATCCGAACATTGTTGTTTATTTACTTTAATTTCAGATAAATTTGGAGGTGCCACCCAAGTCATAAGTGCCACCAAAATCTCAGAAAAAAAATGATAGAAGGGTACCCATTCCACAACATTATGAAGAGTTTACTTCTTGGAAACTTGGAGGTGAAACTTCCCACATGCCTCATAATCCCCGATGTATGTGCCTCGTGTGTATCTACTTCAATTTCAATCCTCGACAATGACATCAAAAACTTGATCCCCGATGACATGCTTCGTACGTATCTTCAACTCCCGACACAAATTGGTTCCCAACCGCATGCAACATGCAAATTCTAATAAACAAATCTTTTTCTCCACAATTTAATTTTTTACACACTAAGGGTAGTGATCATGATTTACTGTTTAAATGCAATAGTATAACAATGTCTTTGATGATCTTTCACTTATGTTTCCTTACTTCGCATCAGAACCAAAAACTTCATCTNTGCTCGAATCAAAGTGGGTCTTTCCTTTACTCCTCTTCATTCTTGGGGCCATTCTATAAATTTCACAAAATTCCATGATAACTTCAAAAATCAAGTCTAATCCACTAAACTCTACTCCTATAAGCATAAACTACACTTTCTATGCAATTTCCATAGATTTTTCCTCAATTTTCACCATGAATAGTGATTTTTGGGTTTCTCCAAATGTACTCAAAATACATGGTGAAAATCTAGAACTTTTACATAGAAGTGAAACTCTTACCTTAAAAATCCAAATCTAGCAAATTTGGCTCAATTACACTAAAAAATTTCCAAGAAAAGGTTTGCCCTAGACTTCAAAATTGCAAACTTGAGAGGAAGAAGATGGGAGTAAAAATGGCAATTTTTGGGGTTATTTTTCACTTTCAACCATTCGCGAACCGATTTACGTGAACCGACACTTAATCGCGGATAAATGGCGCTTAGGCGCCTGCCTCTCAAGTTACATCGCGCTTAAGCGCAAGAATGTGGCGCTTAGGCGCCAATGCATGATTTTTGATATTTTTGAACTTAAGTAAAATGCACTATTAACCTAAGTATACCACCCCTAAATGGTCTTATAACACTTCAATGATTTTTTTCCTCTCCCTTAACTCTTCTCTTTCTCAAAATTCTCCAATATAACTAATTCGATTCGAGACTAAAATAACACAAAAATTTTCACAAGCAAATATTTATATTCATTTACGAACTAGCACAAGTATATGTAACACTTAATTCTCACTCCAAATAGTTTCAGATGAGAAAATATTCCTAAATACAAACACTTAACAAACTAACACAATTAAACACATACAAAACATAAACACTAAAAACAAGATTTAACACTTAACACATAAAACAATGACTCCTAACAAATAAAATCTAACACTGAATTTAATTCCATTCTTCATTTGTTGGGACTAATTTTGGTCTTTCATTAGTCTCTCCTTGGGCATTCAGATTATAGAGTTGATAAAATGGACGGTGGTGACGAGCTCTAATACAATCTTCTTCAATCCATTTTTGCTCGAGATACATCGCCTTATCGGCTTCCTCTATATAACTAGTATGACTAAATTGCATTTTCAATTGTCATCCAATATGCTCTAGATGTGCATTAACTTCATTTACTTTTGTCTCAAGTAAATCCACACTAGTCTTAATTTTGTTGATCTTTTCTGCTATTCCTTCAATATTAACGGCTAAGAAATCGTTATACATCTCTTGTGCACTATGACTAATGAATTTCTTCTTCATGGTCTCTTCTTTTTTCTTCAAATCCATCTCCCATGAAGATATTTTCTCTAAATCTCTCTTTTTCTTAAACTTTAGGGCAAAAAATATTTTTGGGGTGATGTTCTATCATAAATCCCTTCTATTTATAGGCCTAAATCCCTCAAGTAACTTCTAGGCACATTCTACAACTGCCATGACACATTTTAGTCAACCAATTGGCGGCTAAAAATTTTAGATATTGAATTTTGAACATGGTTTTTAACATCCACGCTTAAGCGCCGAATATTGGCGCTTAAGCGTCAGTGCTCAATTTCGCACTAGTCAACTTAACGCTCAAATACTCATTTTAGCATGTCAAGATATTTAAATAAAGTCTTAAAATCAATACTAACACAAAATAACATCAAAAATACTACCCCAAATTTTCTTAATCACACACAAACAACATTTAAAGAAAAACACACTGATAATTATGGGTTGCCTCCCACAAAGCGCTTGATTTTACGTTGTCAGCCCAATGTAACCAGTGCTTAATCTGGTTGACCCAACATCATTCGATTGTTAAATTTATGATGATCCCTTACACAATAAGGTTTCAATCTATGACCATTCACTTTAAATACTTTCTCAGTTTTAGGATCTTTGATATCCACAGCTCCATAAAGATAAACTTTTATCACAACAAATGGGTACATCAACGTAAACTTTTTTTTTCTTGGAAATAATCTTAATATTGCATTATATAGAAAAACTTGTTGCTCTGACAGAAAATTTTTAGTAAGAAACCTATGATCATGCCATATTTTCATCTTTTCTTTGTAAACCTAAGAACTCTCATAAGATTCATTCCTTATCTCTTCAAGATCATTTAGTTGCAATAATCTTTTCTCAATACATCTTTCAAATTATGATTGAACTCTTTAATCACCCAATATGCTTTATGCTCAAGTTCAACTGGTAAGTGACAAGCTTTCCAAAATATTAGCCTATATGGGGACATTCCTACAAAAGTTTTGTATGCAGTCCTACAAGTCCACAAAGCATAATCAAGTATGATTGACTAATCCATTTTTTTTGGATTCAGAGATTTTTTCATAATTCTTTTAATTTCCAGATTGGATAATTCAGCCAAATTACTTGTCTGAGCATGATAATCAGTAGCAATTTTATGGTTTATATGATATTTCCTTATTAATTTCTCCATTATGACCTTTCTGAAACGACTTTCCCCATAAGTTATGATCACTCTCAGCACCCCAAATCTACCAAATATGTTTGTTTTCAAAAATTTTCAACACTTTGAGCATCACATCAAGGTAAAACAATAGCTTTTATTCATTTGGATACATAGTCTACTGCTAACATTATATATAAATTTTTGAAAGATGGTATAAATGGTACCATGAAATCTAATCCTCAAACATCAAATATTTTAACTTCTAGCATATAATTGACGGGCATCTCATTCCTTCTAGAAATATTGCCAACTCGTTGACATCTATCACAAGTTTTAATATAAGCATTAACATCTCTAAAGATAGTAGGCCAATAGAATCCATATTATAAAATTTTGTATCCTATTTTATTAACACCAAAATATCCCCAAAAATTAGATTTATGAAATTTTTAGATTATTTCATAAGTCTCTTCTAAAGGTACACATCCTTGAACAATCAGATCCTTTCCTTGTTTATATAAAAATGGGTCATCCCAAAAATAAGTCTTAGCTTCGGAAATAAATTTCCTCGTCTGTTGGTATGTCATTCCATAGGGTATACTATCACTAACAAGAAAGTTCACAATGTCAACATACCACCGAACATGTCACTCATTGATACTGAACAATTTTTCATTTAGAAAATGTTCATTAATTTCATTTTCAAGATAGAGTGGTTTTTCTAACTCAAGTCTGGACAAATGATCAAAAATTTATTTTTGAGTTCCCTTTAGATCCACTATTTTAAAGTCAAATTCTTGCAAAAGAAGAATCCATCTTATAAGGCTTGGTTTAGCATCATTCTTTTTCTTTAAGTACTTAATAACAGGATGATCTGTGTGCACTACGTAATGAGTTCCAATTAAATATGATCTAAATTTATCAAAGACATATATTTTTACTAATAACTCTTTTTTAAATTTTTGTGTAATTAATTTGGGTTTCATTAAGAGTTTTACTAGCATAGTAAATTACTTTGAAAATTTTATCATATCTTTATCTTAAAACAACTTCAATAACATAATCACTAGCATCACACATCGATTCAAAAGGTTTTCCCCAATCTGGTGAAACTATAATTGGTGCAACGACTAATTTTTCTTTTAATAACTCAAAATCTTTTAGGCACTCTTCATCAAAATTGAAAATTGTATCTTTCTCCGGTAAATGGCATAAAGGCTTAACAATTTTTGAAAATTCTTTAATATATCTTCTATAAAATCTAGCATGTCTTAAAAAACTCCTAATTTCCTTTACATTTGCTGGATAAGTTAAATTAGTTATCACTTGAATTTTAGCAGGATCTACTTCTATACCATTTTCTGATATTTGATGTTCTAATAAAATTCCTTTTGCTACCATGAATTGACTTTTTTCCTAAGTAAGGACTAAATTTATTTGTTCACAGCGCTTAAGAACTTTTGATAAATGTTCTAAACATGAGTCAAATGAAGTTCCATACACTGAAAAATCATCCATAAAGACTTTAATCCCTTTTTCAATTAAATCATAAAAAATTGCCATCATACATCTTTAAAATGTAGCAGAGGCATTACATAAACCAAAGGGCATTATTCTAAAAGAAAATGTACCATAAGGACTGGTAAAAGTTGTTTTCTCTTGATCTTGTTGAGTTTTTTGAATTTTGTGATAACCAATATATCCATCCAAAAAATAAAAGTATTTATGCCTAGCTAGTCTATCCAACATTTTATCTAGAAAGGGTAGTGGAAAATGATCTTTCTTTGTGGCGAGATTTAATTTTTTATAATCAATGCATATTAACCACCCTGTGACTTGTCTAGTATGTATTAGCTCATTATGTTCATTCACAGTCACATTTACTCTTCTTTTCTTAGGAACGTAGTGAATTGGACTAACCCATGCACTATCTGAAATAGGGTTGATAATTCCAGCATCTAACCACTTTAAAAATTTTTTCTTTACAACTTCTTTTATAACAATATTCAATCTCCGTTGAGGATTAGTTCTGGGTTTACAGTTTTCTTCTATATGAATTCTATGTAAACAAATTGAAGGACTGATTTCTTTAATATTAGTTATTGTCCATCCAAAGGCTTTCTTAAAATTTCTCAAAATTTTCATCAATCTTTCTTCTTCATCCAGCGTTAACTTTGAGAAAATTATAACTGGTAAAGTAGAGGAATCACCTAAAAATGCATATTTTAAATGATCAGGAAGTAATTTCAACTCAAGTTTTGGAGGTTTCTCAATAATTCTAATTGTAGCTCCTTGACTTTGTAACTGATTTCCTATTTGTAATACCACTTCTTCTATAGACAACTTCTTCTCCTTAAATTGTGGATTACCGTTAAAATCTAGAGAATAAGTAGATCTATAAATATTATTTCCTTGGTTGTTCGAGTTTCATAATGGGTTTACTTGATTCCCCCATTACTGATTATTACCATCCATAGTATTATTTCAATTGAAGTTGGGATGGTTCTTCCAACCTGGGTTAGTTTGAATATGGGTTATTCTGCTTGTTATTTATGGCATTCAAAGTTTCTAATGATGCTTGAGAATCTACTATTTGGCCTAATGAATTCTCTTCAATCATAGAAATTGGTTGAGAAAAATTCATTCCAAATTGGTCAACTTCCTTGAAATTGCAGCAACTTGATTTACTAACATATTAAATGCATCAGATTCATGAATATTGGCTAATTTCTTCGGATTCACCCTCTCAAAAGACCATTGAAAATTATTGGTAGCCATTTCTTCAATTAAAGCATAAGTGTCATGAAATGGTTTTAACATCAATGAACCACCAGCAACGTCATCAATAATAGATCTAAGAGATCTAGCTAATCCATTATAAAAAGTTTGAATTATTAACCAATCTGATATAACATAGTGTGGACACTTTTTTAAGAGTTCTTTAAATTATTCACGTGCTTCATAAATATATTCCCCTTCAAACTGATTAAAAGAAATAATATCATTTCTAAACTTCGTAGTTTTTTATGGTGGAAAATATTTAGCAAGGAATTTTTGTGATAAATCACCCCAAGTTCTGATAGATCCAGGTGCTAAAGAATTCAACCAAATCTTAGCTTTATCCTTCAATGAGAATAGAAATAACCTAAGTTTTAAATGTAGCACACAATTTGTAAATTTGGATCTTCAGTTGGTGATCTCCCAAACTGATTATTTGATACCATTTGGATAATAGTGCAAGATGTAAATTTGGATCTTCAGTTGGTGATCTCCCAAACTGATTATTTGATATCATTTGAATAATATAAATTTGGATCTTCAGTTGGTGATCCCCCAAACTGATTATTTGATATCATTTGGATAATAGCTGAATTTGGATCTTCAGTTGGTGATCCCCCAAACTGATTATTTGATATCATTTGGATAATAACAAGTTCTTCAGTTGGTGATCCCCCAAACTGATTATTTGATATCATTTAGATAATAGCAGGTTTAAGCTCAAATTTGGTGATCCCCCAAACTGATTATTTGATATCATTTGGATAATAACAGGTTTAAGTTCAAATGAATCAGCAACTACAGTAGGTTTTTAAATACTACAATGAAGTTCATCTACCATAAAGTTGGCATAATCTCGTAAAGGTCTAAATACTTGATGAATTTTGGCATTTTAATCATTTTGGTTTGTCATTTCTGTAATTTTTGTAGATTTTTCAAAATTTTTAATTTTTTTTACTTTTTTTTATTTTTTTAACCGTTCTTTCTAATTCAGAATTGTAGGGCTCTAGTCCTTCAGAACCTGAGCTACACATACACTAAAATAAAATAAAATAAAATACACACAAAATTAAAATATTATAATAATATATTCCTACAATAACTCTTAAAGTTTAAATAATACTTTCTAAAATAGAAATTTGCTTTCAATCAATTTTTCCTCAGCAACGGCGCCAAAAACTTGATTCTGCCTTACTGTTTAAATACAACAGTGTAACAATGTCTTTGATGATATTTTTCACTTATGTTTCCTTACTTTGTAATAGAACCAAAAACTTGATCCTGCAGAAAATAAGAATTTAACTTCTTAAATTATCTATATATTAAGATTCTACGTAAGTATACGTATCATTATCAAGTAATATAGGACTTTTTGATTAAGACCTGAATATCAAACCCATAGGAAAATTCTCAATATGCACTATTGATCAACAAACTTTTTATTTTTAAAAGACAATTACTTAAACTATAAATATTTTTATAGTAATTAAAATTCAAATATTTTTAGTATTTTTGAGATTTTGACAAAACAGTAACAACTTCTAAAGATAACCTGAGTTTATGTAAAAGAAAAGTACTTAATATAAAAATATATTTCTCCCTATCATGAGTCAGTAATAAGTATATGATTTCTGTTCTAGAAGTATACAAATTGAGTTGTGTCAAATAGAAGCAATACTATTCTTTACTCTTACTAGGGATGCTATAAAGAACATTGACTAATTTAAAGTTTGAATAGTTCTGAATACCAGCTAGGCAAGGAAGATACTAGCTCTTACTCTAGAG
>JXCR01131118.1:0-43440 GCA_002079205.1 Phalaenopsis hybrid cultivar | reverse complement strand
TAAGCCTAAAGGTTAATTAAGGCTAATTTTCCAAAATTACATATTTGCCCCTAAGGCTCTATCACTTCATAATTTGTTAAATTCAATTCAAATGACTTTGGAATTTTTATCCTACCTTATTCATGGGTTTTTAAGACATCAGAGGAGAAAATGTGATTTTTCAAAATTTAATTTAATTTACATATTTATTTTAATGCAAAAATAAGAGGAGAAAATGTGATTTTTCAAAATTTAATTTAATTTATATAATTATTTTAATGCAAAAAAGAGGAGAAAATGTGATTTTTTAAATTTAATTTAATTTATATAATTATTTTCATGCAAAAATGGGATTTTTCAAAGAAAATTCCTAACTTGACCAAGGTAAGTCCTAATCCCTCAAAATTTTTACTGGAGGTAACTTGAGACTAGAGAAGCCTTTAGACCAAATTTAATGATTTTTTAAATTTTTAAATTATTACAATTATTTTAAATTCTGGAGTATTTATAAAATATAAAATATTTTAAATGGATAAAAAAAAGTTTAATATTTTTGAAAAGTCTCTGTGAGGTCAGAGAACTTAGAAAAGGAAATTTTATATTTTTCTGGATTTTATTTGATTTATTAGAATTATTTTAATGAAAACTTATTTTTAGCCTTTAAAAAACATTTTTAAGCTTTAAAATTCAATATCTTTATTTAGAAAATCAAGAAAAATGTTCTAATTATTCTTAAGGGCTTAGGAAGCCACTTATAACATTTCCATGAGTTTTATTATTTTGTGATTTTTGGGAATTTTTAATTATTTAAATGTTTAAAATAGGTTAAAAATCAAGTTTTTATTTTAAATATTTTTTTTTTATGAATTTTTAAATATTTAAAATAGGCTAAAAATCATGTTTTTATTCTAAATATTAGTTATTTTTAGAAAATACCCCTGATCACAGAGAACTCAAAAAACTAAGTTTCATAATTTTTTGTGTTGTATTTCGATTTTTAAAAATCAATTTAAATGCCAAAAATGATGTTTATCTTTGAAAATCAACTTAAGTTATCAAACAAACTCAAAATATTTTGAAGTTTTTATGGAGAGTTCTCTGGATCAGGAACCATATNCAGGATAAGCTACTTATCAGCAGAAGCTGGATAAGCTGCAGCTGCCCCAAACAGACCCTAAATAGGAAAAATCCCTATTTAACTATTTAAATGAGCGACGCCACCTGACAGCTCCGAACGCATGTGTAGCGTGCTCTGGTTGGACGCTGCCATCCACATAGCTGCTGCTTTGACCCGTGATTTATGTTCTGAAGCGTTGTCCAGCTCGATCTCCTTCATTCATTTGATACACGCTTGATCCAACGACTCCCCATCATCGTCCCCGATGGAGTGATCCTGTGACCGCCCACAATAAAACCTTAAGATCTCAACCTAGACTCAACCAAATCACTTCGGGTTTGATCTTATGGACTCGTGTAAGTAAGACGAACACATCCATACCGTAATCATGCAATTAAATTAAGCCTAATTAAATGGAGAATCAACATAGGCTTGAAAGGGAGAGAAGTTTTATACCTTTGCTTTGAGAAGTGAAGCTTCGATCAGAGAGTCTTGGCACGTTTGCTGTGATCTAAACAGCCTAGGGGTTGAGTCTATGGGCTTCGTGTGAGGCCTAGATATGATTTTCATCCTTGTTGGTCTAGAGTTATGGTAGAGGCTCTGTGAGAGGGTAATTTTATGGGGCTTTAGCTCCTTTCACCATTGTGAAGGTGTGGGTGAGCTTAATTAGAGTTTAGTGGACTGTGGAGGTGTGGAGAGTTTTGTCCTGTCTCCAACAAGGTATTGAGCTCAAAAAGTTTGCTCCGCCAAGGGGATTCAGGGCAATGTGATGGTTGGGCTACACTGAGGAGGTCTCAAAGAGAATTAGTGATCCATTTAGGGAAGTCTCTTAGAGTAATTTTTAGTTTTCCCTCTATGGTCGTGGAGGGGAGCATTTTATAAAAATGGCTTTAGACTTGCTAGCATGGCCAATTGGGGGGTGAAATGTGCTGCCTAGGTGGAGGGCAGAGAGGCTCTAAGCTTTAATTTGGATGATGTGGCCTCTAGGTTTAAATTGGGTTTAATCCCATGAGGGTGGCTCTCGATTTGGCCATTTTCTGGCCACTAGGCTGGCCGACCTGCCAGGGGGAGGCGGCTAGGTGCTCAGGGAACCCAGGGAAGTATGTCACAACAATCTAATGATTTTAGGCTTTGTTTTGGGAAGGGTATCTTAAGCATGTACATTTTTGGGAATAAAATCCATTAATTTTTGGGACTTTTGGTCCATGGCTTAGTTTAGGTGGTTAGATTGGTTTTGGCTCAATCTTAGGGTATAACTAATGGCTGAGGTGTAGTTAATTTGATGACTTTGGGGTAGTTAGGTCATCTTTAATGCATAGATTCAATGTGGGCTCAAGTGATCAAAGTTTGTGTTTTGGCTTGGTTAGCCATGTCAATTAGCCTAATTTATTGATTAACATTGTGTAGATGATTGTTATGAACTTTTTTGGTGAAGGGTTGATGTGATTTTGAGCTCAATTGGTAGGTCAATTTGAGGGATTTTTGGAATATGGTCAATTTGGGCATGTTGGGCTAGACATGGGTCTAGGTTGGGCTAGCCTTGAGGTAAATCCAAATTGAATTGTTCAAATGATCAAGGAAGGTGTTTTGAAGATTTTTTATGAAGGGCTGGAGTGAAAATTTTGGGGCTAAGGCCCTCAATTTGGTGAAATTTGAGGACATGGACTTTGGGGAAAATTTGGGGCTGTTAGACTTAGGTTGAAATCAAACGAAATTGAGGTCTTACCAAGGCCAATTAAAGGTTAATTTTGATGTATGGGGATGTTATGAAGATTTTTTAACACAAATTATGGCCAATTGAGTGGGCTATGGGTTCAATTTGGTGGAACCAAGTCATAGGGCAAAAATTGGGTTTTTGGTTTAAATCAAAATTGGGTCCAAATGATGGAGTAATTGAGCTTGGATTTGGTCTCGATTGATCATATCAAGGGTGAACTTGAGTTTAGAATTGAAATTGAGGTAAATTGAGACGAATTGGCTAGACATTTGAGGTAATTTGGGGAAAATGTGGGCCTTTAGAGAGCAATTTGGAGGCTTTGATCAAAGTTGATCAAATTGGCCAAAATGAGCTTGAAAAATGGAACTAGGAATATTTGGGAGGTTTTGGAAAATTTTGGGATTTTTTGGAATTTTTGGAATTTTCGGCTAAGGAGGGATATTTTTGTAATTTGGAAGATTTTGCTGTTTTTGGGTAGTTTGGGTGTTTTCAAGTTGTTTGAAATGATTTTTGAATGAACTTGGGTATTTTGGGTAAATTTGGGAATTTTGCCAAATTTGGGGTCCCAAGGGTATCTAGGTAATTTTGGAGAATTTAGGGTCAAAAGGGTAGGTTGGGTATCTTGGTAGAGTTGGAGTACCAACCACCATTAATAAGCCATGGACTAATGGAAACCCCACTTTGGGTCCTCTATGTAGTGATCTTAGCCAAACCCTAGCCTAGGGCTAATGGGTTTAGGGAAGAACCTAGAGGAGTCTCCCAAAAGTATCAAGGGACCAATGCCTAGAAGTTCTAGGTTTAGGGTAGTGAGTGATTGTGAGTGTAAGTTATTACAAGTGAGTGCCTTAGACTAGACCAACACCCAGGGTCAACCCTAAGGTCCAACAGTCCTAAGGGTGACTCATCTTGAGTTCCCTCATAGTGACCCTACCTAATAAGTGCTAGAGGTTAGGACCAATATGTGATACTTCAAGTTGAGTAAAGAAGAATGTAGAATTTCTAATGGTGAGGGTTTCTTGCCTAGTTTTTCAAGAATAGTCAATAAGAAAGCCCTATGGCTATACCTTAGGCTACTAAAGAGGAAAAGCTAAACCTCCACTAAAAGTGAGGTCAACATGGTAATGTACGCACAAAATTTAGAATGGTCAATACGGGAATTGATCAGTCAAATTTTCATCGATCCATTCATTCTTATTTGAAAATCTACACCAAACCTGCTTCAATCCATCTTGTATGATCAAAGTGTACCTTCATCCTCCAATCTAAGTGAATAAAAAGGTAAGTAAGATTTCCTATCGCATTTATGATATTCTGAAGTTCTCTTTCTATCATCTTTATTTTCTTCTTCAAAACATGTGAACTTCCAACCATACAAGGCATTAAGGGTGTCGAAGCATGTGATGATTGATACAAGATAATGTCCAACACTTCATTTCCATTCTCAATATAATTTGCATCAATATGATCAATGGGCTCCCAGGGTAATAACACTTTCTCCTAACCTTCATATAGTACTTGCGATTGAACTTAAAGTAAGAAGATTGCAGAAGGATGCCCCTATCCATTTATAGGCCCATTCATTATAATATCCATAATAGATTTAAAAATAATTGATCCCACATCAATAGGCTTTCCCATTTGAATGCAATAGTTTAAAATTGCAGTTTCCTTTATAAATTTACTAATTTTCATTGTAGGGAGTAGTTTTGCAGATATGAAGGAATGCAATTGTTTAGGTATCAGATTTAGCCGTGAAGTCAAGAAACTAACGTACCCCTCATCCTTAATTTCCCTATTATTACTTTCATCCGTGAGAAATTGCTATACATCATACATCAATTTCTTTGTTGGAAAAAAGTTAGCATATTGATAGATTGGCACGCTTTCTATCATAAACATATCATTAATTTGTGATGAAATAAATGATATGCCCTTACCTCGAACAAAGACGACTCCTTGGTTAATTCCATGAAGATTAGCATAGAATTCTTTTACCACTGGAACAACTACTGTAGCGGTAGTGTATCATAGAACTTCCCAGTGTCTCAGTACTATGATTTTCTCAAATTGCAAACTTGAAATACTCAATCTAGGATTCACAAAGCCTCTCTGTTTGATAAGTCTCTTCTTCATGATGACTTTATCATATAATTTTTTCACATCAAAACTGATGAACTTTCTTCGATTGAAAATTCCATATCTTGAGGTGTTTCTGGAATTGGAAGCCATGGATTTTGAAATTTGGAAGTATTTGGTTATTTTAAACGGTTTTCATGCCTTTAAAAAGGCCTTTAGCCAGTTATTTTGAAGCAAAATCTTGCCAAAGTGCGCCAAAAAACTCTGTGAACTACAGAAATTGCACTGGGCCCTTTTGGCACCCCCGATGGTGTTGTTAGCGCTATGGCTATGTAAAACGACACCGTCAGCACCCATGCTGGTGCCATCGGCGCCAAAGCCAAAATTGCATCCGTTTCATCTCTAGTTCAATTCCTTCCTAAATTATATATATGGGTCACCTCCGCCAAATCGCTTGTTTTAACGTCGTCAGCCTGATGCACCAATGTTTATTCAGGATGATTCAACATTAAGATTTCTATAAATTGTGGCATGTTCCCTTCATAATAACGTTTTTTTTGAAGCCCATTAACTTTAAATATCTTTCCAGTTTTAAGATCTTTAATAACAACAATTCCGTAATGATAGACTTTGATCACAATGAATGGTCCTAACCATCTAGATTTAAGTTATCCTGGAAATAATCTCAATCTAGTATTATATAATAGAACTTCTTATCCAGGCTCAAATTTCTTTTTTATAATCCTCCGATCATGTAATATATTCATTTTCTCTTTATAGATTTTTACATTATCATATGCTCCATTTCTAATCACTTTAAGTTCATTGAATTGCAATAATCATTTCTCATCAGCATCCTTTAGATTAAAAATAAATTCCCTAATAGCCTAAAATGCTTTATATTCCAACTCTACTGGTGAATGACATGTTTTACCAAAAGTAAGTCTATATGGAGACATTCCAGTAGGAGTCTTATAGGTAGTTATGTATGCCCATAATGCAGTATCTAATCTAGCAGACCAATCTAATTTATTAGGATTTACAACTTTTTCTAAAATGTGCTTTATTTCACGATTTGATTTCTTTGCTAGATCACTAGTTTTAGGATAATAAGCAGTAGAGAATCTATCCATAATACTATTTTTTCAAATCAATTTTGCAATCATCTTATTCCTAAAATAAGATCTTTCATCCATAATAATCACTCTTGGTATTCCATATTTTGTAAAAATATTTTTATTTAAAAATTTTGAAACACTTCGAACTTCACATTTAGCTACAACAATAGTTTCAATCAATTTGGACATATAATCAACTGTAAGCAATGTATATAAATTTCTAAATGAAGGCATAAATTGTCACATAAAATCTAATCCCCACACATCAAAATATTGAACTTTCAATGTGTAATTTAGAGGCATTTCATTTCTTTTAGAAATATTTCGTACTCACTGACTTCGATCACATGTTTTAATATATTCATTAACATCTCTAAAAAAAGAGGCCAATAAAATACAGCTTGCATAATTTTATGTGCAGTTCTACTAGTTCCAAAATGTCCACCAAATTCAGAAGCTTGACATCGTTCAACTATTTGTTCAGTTTCTTTGTAAGGCACACATCTTCTGATGATCAAATCCTTACATTGCTTATATAAATATGAGTCTTCCGAAGAATAGAATCTTGCATCATGAATAACATTCTTTAATTGGTGATTCTTTATATGGTGGTAGAATATCACTCACAACATAATTTACTATATCGGCATATCACGGTATATACTTTATATCAATATTATAAAAATTTTCATCAGAGAAAGTTTCTAAAATTTCATTTGTAAAATTAGTTAATATTTATTGTTCAAGTCTAGATAAATGATCAACTATTTGATTATCAGTTCCCTTTCTATATACTACTACAAAATTGAAATCTTGTAGAAAAAGTATTCATCTAATTATTCTCTGTTTAACATTCTTCTTTTGTATCAAATATTTGATAGCAGAATATTCTTTGTGCACTATACATTTAGCTCCAATTAAGTAAGGTCTAAACTTATCAAAGGCATAGATAAAAGCATATATCAAATGAAGTTCCGAATACAGAAAAATCATCCATAAATACTTCTATTCCATGTTCAATTAAATTACAAAAAATTGACATCATACATCTTTGAAATGTCACAAGTGTGTTACATAGTCCAAAGACATTCTACGAAAAGCAAATGTTCCATAAGGGTTTTTAAATGTTGTTTTTTCTTGATCCTCAGCAGCAATCAGAATTTGATGATACCCAGTATATCCATCTAGAAAGAAGTAATATTATTGCCTAGCCAATCTTCAATCTATCCAACATTTTGTCTAGATATGGTAAAGAAAAAATATCTTTCCTGACGGCTACATTTAATTTTCTATAGTCTATATAAATTCTCCATCCAGTAATTTGTCTTTTTGGAATTAACTCATTTTTCTCATTTACTTCAACTGCCAATCCTCCTTTCTTTGGAACACAGTGGATCCAACTTACCCACGCACTTTCATAAATAAGATATATAACTCCAGCATCTCACCCTTTTAAGATTTCCTTTTTTAACAACTTCTTTCATTATCGAGTTTAATCTCCTCTAAGGATCAACTTTAGGTTCATATTGTTCATCCAATATAATTTTGTGCATACAAATTGAAGGACTGATTCCTTTAATATCTGCTAAAGTTCACGCAAAGGCCTTCTTATGTCTTCTCAACATTTCTACTAATTTTTGCTTATGAATTTCAGTTAAATCAAAAGATATAACAATACACAATATAGATGAATCTCCTAAAAACACATAATTTAAATGGGCAGATAATACTTTCAGTTCAAGTTCAGGTGGTTTAATTCTTAAATGAATAAGATTTTTATTATCATTTTCTAAAAGGTCTAAAGTCTCAAGTTTTTCCTGAACATAATCTAAATTTTCTTTTTTTACTTCATTCTCATTCTAAAAATACTCTTCTTGCCTTAATTTTTCTTCAAACATTCCCTTAAATCACTCTTTACTTAGATAATCAGTAACTTCCATTACAAAACATTACTTATCTTTTTATATCGCAGGATATTTCATAGCTTTTGTTATACTAAATTTTACTTTTTGATCATTGACTTTCATTATTAACTCTCCTTTTTGCACATCTATCACAACTCTCCATGTTGCAAGTCATGGTTTCTCCAAAGTAATTGAAATTTCTTTATCTTCCTCCATATCTAATATAATAAAGTTTACAGGAAAAATAAATTTGTCCCCTTTCACTAATACAGCTTCTATAGCTCTTTTGGGATAAGCTATTGATCAACTAGCTAACTGGTGAAATCTCTCCTAAATCTAAATGTTTAAAAATTGATAGAGGCATAAGATTAATACTAGCTTATACATCACATAAGGCTTTTCCAAAAAATTTCTCTCCAATAGCACAAGGTATATTAAAACTACCAGAATCTTTTAACTTTTCAGGAAGCATTTTCTTAATAATTGCACTGCACACTTCACTGTGTGCAACGGTCTCATGATCTATAAACTTCCTCTTCTTGTTTAATATATCCTTCATAAATTTCACATAACTTGGTATTTGTTCCAAAGCCTCAATGAAAGGAATATTTATCGTTAAATTTTTAAGGATTTCTAGAAATTTTATAAATTCTTTATTCTTCTACTTCAATTGTTGAGGAAACAGAGGTGGCGGTTTTTTTATAGAAATTTTTATTAGTTTTTTATCATCATTGTCACTTTTAATTTCCACCTCCTTCTCAACTTCAGTTTTTTTTTGGATTCATGTCACCACTTCTTTTCCATTTCGTAACTGAATAGCTTTAATTTGCTCCTTATTCTGATCTTTTAGATTAACTTCAACAATGCTACGAAGAATTCCTTAAGGTCTGTTACTAAGTGTAGTAGCAATATGTCCGAATTGATTTTCAATATTCATAATTGCAACTCCTTGATTTTGTATTTATTTCTCATGTTCAACATCACTTCCTCCATGGTGAACTTCTTCTCCTTAACTTGTGAATTATTGTTGAATCCATGGGATAATAAGGTCTATGATTAGGATTCCCTTGGTTATTTGAATTTCTTGAGGGGTTCATGATCCCCGATAATTGCTTATATGCAACAGTATAACAATAATTCAGATTATATTTTTCATTTATATTTCCTTATTTCACAACAAAACCAAAAACTTGATGCTCAAGAAAAATAAGAATTTAACTTTTAATTTATATATATTAGGATACTACACAAGTATACGTATCGTTATGAAGTAATATAGGACTTTTTGATTAAGACCTGAATATCGAACCCACAGGGAAGATATATAAAATGCACTTTTTGGAAAACTTTCTATTTTTAAAAACACAATTACTTAAACTAAAGATGTTTTTGTAGTAAAGAAAGTATAAATAATTTTGGTAATTTTAATATTTTGACTAAAATAGTACAAAATTGAAAAGATAACTTAAGTTTTTGTAGTATAAAATCACTAAATATGAAAATATCTTTCTTCTTATCATGAATGAGTAATATGTATAAGAATTCTGTTGTCGAAGTATGTATATTGTGTTGTGCCAAATTGTAGCAATAATATTCTTTACCCTTACTAGAGATGCTCTAAAGAACATTAGCTAATTTAAAGTTTGAATAGTTCTGAATACTGGCTAGGCAGCGAAGGTACTAGCTCTCACTCTAGAAATCCCTCAATTCCCTCCACCTGAGGGCTAACATCTGGTATCAGAACCTAAAATAATAAACCATGTTGGCGGCTTTAACCTGTCATTTTAAAGTCCCCTAACTCTACACCCTTCAATGAACNGTTTATTTTAGGGTTTAGTAAATTTTATTAGTTTTATATTTTTCTTGATCTTATAAACTTTATTTGAATTTTATTTTGATTTTTAATTGGATCATCTTTTAATTTTAATTTATGACGACACAGGTCGAAATCTAATGGTTCCATTATCTAAGGGTCGTTAGTGTTTCTAGTCTGCTTTGTTAAGAATAACCAGAAAATTCTTTGTTAACAACCATGAGTTATCTCATCCAAGGTTGTTGCTTCACAGACAGAGTTTTTTTTAATTACAAGGCTTATGTTGAAGTTTTTGATGAATTTTATAATGAGTTTTATGGTTAACTCGTTAATATTTAATGATTTCTAGATTTTATATATTTTATTATATTTTTCATTTGGGCTTAACGATTTGATTGTTTAAATAATATTAAATAATTTGTTTTTTTTTCTTATATCTAGGTTCCTTTTGTTTATCTATTTATTAATGAAGGTTTAATTAGTATTGGGTTCTCTTGGGAAAGTTATTAAGTCTTATGTTCATATGGGTATTATTGGAAATTTTGTGAGTTTGACTTAGAACCACTTCATCTCAAAGTGTAATTTGTTTACTTATTCTTGGTGCCTGGGAACCAAACTGAGCACCTAGGAGCCAATCCTAGGCACCTGATCGCCAAAAAAATCTCAAAAATCGCCCTTTTCTGAGACCTGGGAAAGTAGGCACCACTTGGGTGGCGTTTAGGCGCCAGACTGACATCTTGGAACCAAGATCCTTGTACCATGACACTAGACTGGGTGCCTATGTGCAAAGATCTAGGCACCTAAGCACTGGTCCCTTCCCAGGTCATAGAAAAGTCATTTTGGCACCCGATTTGACCTCTAAAGCAGCTGAAATGTCAGGATTGTGAACATGAGCCTTGGATATGGGAAAAGAGGGTGGCTAAATCCTCTTTTTCCATCCTTTAAAAGCATCCTAAAAGGCTAATCTTGGAGCAAATATGAGCTTAATCTAAGGGGTGGCTCATCTAGATGAATGGTCTGGACTTTTCTCTCGATCGGTCTCCACTTATTTTTCTACTTCACGGTGAGATGAGGAGAAATTGGGAGAGAGCAACCATTTTTACATCATGAGGATGAAGGAGAGCTTGTAAGGAGCCTCCGTGGAGAGCTTGTAGAAGGACTTGAAGATCTTTTGTAGTGTGCTTCTTGAGGAGAGAAAGTTAAGGTGATTTATCTCCCTCATTCTCCTCTTCTTTTTCATCCCCCTCTTCCTCATTTCCTTCAACATCCTCTACTACATTTCTTATGTGTGAGGAGATTTTCTTCAGAAAGATTTTGGATAGCAAGGGAGAAAGGCTCGAGGAAGGACCACCAAAGCATCATCGGAGCAGCACTAGAGCATCACTGAAGTATTGTTGGAACTTTATCAGGACGAGGCCTTCTCTCCTACTGTTAAGAGAGCTTCCTCCTACTTAAATAAAGGCACCCACAACCTCTATGGTAGTAAAAAACTGTAAATCGTTATGTTTTCTTTCCTAGCTGGCCTTAGGTTAGCTTAAGGTAGGCGTTGTGGGTCTGGTTGCCCATATGGGTTAAGTTGGCTTGCCGAAACTAGTCGACATTAACAAACTCCCTTAGATTTTTCAATGATTTAGTAAAAGAAGCTCTAGCTTAGGAATTGTGTGTGTGGCCAAGTTCTATGGAGAGCAGAATAATCTCCCTTTGTGAGCCTTAAATCTAAATCCTAATGGGTTAGAATTCCAATTTCCCCTTGCTTTGGCTTTCCCAAACCTTCCTTGTAGAGGTGGGATATTTGGATTTTTTTAATGTGAGAAAATCTTGGTAGCTAGCTCACTTTGTAAAACATGAGGAGTTGTAAAATGGTAAAATCTTTATAGCTAGCCCATTCCACAACATTGTGAAGAGTTTCCTTCTTGGAAACTTGGAGGTGAAACTTCCCATATGCCTCGTAATCCCCGATGTATGTGCCTCGTGTGTATTTACTTCGATTTCAATCCTCGACAATGACATCAAAAACTTGATCTCCAATGACATGCTTCGTGCTTATCTTCAATTCCCAACACGAATTGGTCCCCGACCGCACACAACGTGCAAATTTTAATAAATAAATCTTTTTCTCCATAATTTAATTTATTTACACACTAAGGGTACTGATCCCGATTTACTGTTCAAATGCAATAGTATAACAATGTCTTTGATGATTTTTCACTTATGTTTGCTTACTTTGCATCAGAACCAAAAACTTGATCTTAGAGAAAATAAAAATTTAACTTTTTAATTTATATATATTGGGATACTACGCAAGTATACATATCGTTATGAAGTAATATAGGAATTTTTTTGTTAAGACCTGAATCTGAATATCAAACCCACAGGGAAATTCACAATATGCATTATTGATCAACAAACTTTCTATTTCAAAAAGACAATTACTTAAACTATAGATATTTTTATAGTAATTAAAATTCAAATCTTGTTAGTATTTTTTAGATTTTGACAAAATAGTAACAACATCTAAAGTTAACTTGAGTTTATGTAAAAGAAAAGTACTTAATATGAAAATACCTTTCTCCATATCATGAGTCAGTAATTTGTATAGGATTTCTGTTGTGGAAGTATGCAAATTGAGTTGTGTCAAATAGAAGCAATATTATTCTCTACACTTACTAGAGATGCTATAAAGAACATTGGCTTATTTAAAGTTTGAAAAGTTCTTAAGATTTCCCTATTTATTTGCACTAAATCATATGAATTACATTCTCATTCATACAACCTCATGTGATTCTTTCCAATTGTTGACTGAGACAATACTAACTCGATTCTTACATGTTTTCATAACAAATGTTAACATCTAAATAGGGCAGATCAAGAAGTAAATGAAGTGCATGGGATGAAAGTTCACAACTTTTTCCAACATTAAAGATCAATACTCTCCACAACTTCCATCCAAAACTTAATTACCACAACTTCTTTCCAACATTAAAGATCAATACTCTCCACAACTTCCATCCAAAACTTAATTACTTATCATTTCAAGAAGAAACATTAAAGATCAATACTCTCCACAACTTCCATCCAAAACTTTAATTACTTATCATTTTAAGCAGAAAGATAAAAAAAACTACTCAGAATCCATTGAGAAAAAAAACCACATTTTAGTTTAAAAGTAGAAATCATTATCAAACTAATAAGAAGTCTCAATTAAAACCAAAAGTAGTTTAAAAACAAAGATAAAGACTTATCTCAAATCCTCCACCAAACTCTTGAAGTTCCTTTGAATCTCTTATCTCTTACAACACTCTTAACTCTCACAATAAAACTAAAAATAAAAAGGATAAAATAAATTTGTGGCGCCAGAAAATCTCTCCAAATGTTCCTCCCTGAACTTCTTCAAGAACTTCTCAAGTCTCTCCCTTTTTAAGCACACTTCTAAAAGTCTCAACTTCCTTCTTTTATAAATTTCCAAGAGGTGTCTTGGTAACTCTTCAAAATGTGTCCCAATATGATGTATTCTCCAAGGAATGCCTCCTTTGACAAGTCTCTTAATCATATTTTTGTTTCTAGTGGTCATAACCACCCTCTTTAGCCAATAGGTGCCTCAAATGTCCCTTCAAAATTTGTAAAAATGAATTAAACTGTCAAATAACCACCTTTGGTGCTTAAGCACGTAACTTCTGGCGCTTAGGCGATGCCTTCTCTATTTCAACCGGCGCTTAAGCACCGGATCTGGCGCTTAGGCGCAAAAACTCTTTTGCACCATTTTCACATTTTTGCTCCAAATTTGATCCTTTTTTCACTCATTTTAGCATTTTCACCTTTTTACTTGTACCTGAAAGAAAAACACAAAAATACCTTCCATTAACGCACAATATCTAAAAAATAGGTATAAAAATCTATCTAAAACTACTATATATTTTAGGTGTATCAAAATCCCCCAAACTTAAAATGTTAATTGTCCTCAAGTGACACTTCAATCTTTAAAAAACTAAAAAAGTATGATATGTATATGAGTTTCTTTAGGAGTCACTAAAATTTAGATTTAGAAATATAGTAGTCCAATTTAGAAAAATATTTAGTAAATGAGACCAACTTAAAGAATATAAATTTTTAATGTTAAGAAGTATGAAAATATGAGTTCGTATCTAATTAAAAAATATTGTAGATTTTCCAAATTTAGATTTAGTCCTTTTATTATCTCCACTTAAAAATTTTTATTAAGAATAATTTTACTTACCATATTATATCCATAAGTTTAAGAGTTTCTCAAATCTTATACTTTAAAAAGATCAAATGTGGAACAAATTTTTGATTAGGCACTAATCCTCAAGCTTCTCCTCCCTTACATTTTTTTTCTTTTCTTTTCCTCTTTTTCTTTTTTTTTTCTTTTTCAGGCAATGATTACTATATCTGGATAGGCCTTTAATGGTTTTGAATTCCACTTCTCCTTTCCCAAAGCAAAGTCCTGATATAAATCTTTTACTTATAAATATGATAATAGTTTTGAAAATTATTGTTAATAAAAGAAATTTAAGTATTAAAAATGAAAGTCTAAATTTCTAAATTTTTCAAAAATATAATTTTTCTTACTAAAGATAGTCACGCTATATTTAGCATTTTCTACACTAAAAATTTTTAACTGAAAGTTTTTCTTCATTACTATGAATTTTAACAAAATTTTCTTACTCATTTCTATAATCAAATTTTACTTCCCTAATATAATGTCATGATCAATTTTTTTCTTTTCAAATCAAATTCACTTGTAGCACATTTGAGAACAAATAAAATTCTAGTTTTTTTTTTTCTTTTCAAATCAAATTCACTTGTAGCACATTTGAGAACAAATAAAATTCTAGTTTTTAAAAATTTTAACTAAATTTTCTTACTCATTTCTGAAATCAAATTTTACTTCCCTAATATAACTTCATATACATAATCCATTTTCTTTCCTCATTTATAAAATCAAATTTTACTTCCCTAATATAACTTCATATACATAATCATTTTTTTTAAATTTCAAATTTCACTTGTAGCACATTTGAGAACAAATAAAATTCAAGTTTTGAAAATATTTTTCATTCCCCCTCAACCTTAAATTTTTAACAAGATTAAATAGTTTAGTAGCAGATATATAAAAGCGAGAATGGAAATAGAAATAACATGCTTACAGGAATTTTTATATCCTAATTATATAAGTATAAAATTAAAAACAGGAGTAAAATTAATTTTTGATCAATTTATATCATTTTCATTTTAATTCAACATGTAGAGATTCATTAGACTTCTAAGTAGTGGATACAGAGACAAGAAACTAATAAACACACTAACTTTGAATTTACAATCTCAACATAAAAACAAACACACTAACAAGATAAAAGAAAAATACAGGGTAACAATTTTCTGAAATTAATGTTTAAAACTAAAGTTAGCAAGATTTTCAACTTTCACATGACATAGAAATAAGTTCAATCCTAACTAACTAAAACATAATAATCAACACACAACAACAATTACTACCCTAGAATTTAAAACAAAATACTAACAAAACACAAATATCACAATAACTATTAAACAAAATAAAATTCTCACACATCACAAAGCCCAAACAAGTACATAAACTCAAATGTATCAAATCATAACCGCGTAGTCCATAACATATTACAAACATAAAAATAACTCAATCCTCTTCTTCATCATCAGAATCACCACTATTCCAGGCATCTGTAGGTTCATAATCAGGGTATCTGGGATATGAAGGAAATTCCACTCCTTGGTTACCCCCTAATGAGGCTCTCCAAAGATGAGTGAAATTTCTCCTTATAATCACTTTTTTTCCTATTATACCCATCAATATGATCTACAAAACTTTCTAAATCTCATTCCTTATCTGTGATATAATAAATATTCTCCATCATCCTCTGCAATAATTGATTTTTGAGTTTTAGTAGATTCACCTCTAGAAGTAGAAGCTCTCGAGGTAGATGGTCTAGATGTAGAAGCAGCAGAGGTAAATGCAGCAGACGTTGACATTCCATAACTCCTTGAAAATCTTCCTCTCCAACCAACTAAAAATAGAATGCTCTGAATACGGCTTCACATTTACACTTGTAATTGGCTTTAGAGGCAATAATACTTCTTTTCAGCTATCATACCTCACTCAACCTGCTCACACAAAGAAATTATCAAGGAAGCAAATCCCAAACCTACAGTAACAGAGATAGCGATAGAACTGATGATAGTTTGATAGATCAAAGTTCCAATCTTAATAATCTTGCCTTCCTGAGATGATTTGTTGGTAACAGACGAGCTAAAATAAAGTAGTATCACGCCTTCGTTGGTTCACTTAACTTGGAAGTGGAAAAGTTAGCCCTCTTCTCATTTGTTATTTTATAGAGTCCTCTTCTAATAGTCAAATATGAAATAATCTCATCCAATTCCGTCTGAGTAGTACCGTAATTTGCATAAAAACACAAAGTATCAAGTGGTAAATGGTAGAACCTATTGATTTCCTTTGGTGAAAAAGGTACCATTTTCCTCTAACCATGACTCAATCCTCTTTGCCTCAGGGAGGTTTGCATAGAACTTCCAAACTACAGAAATAACAGCCATAGCAGAAAAACAACAAAATCGTTCGCATTGTCGATGAACGATCAAATCTTCCACGGATCCGCATGGATTTTTGAAACACCTCTCAGGAATTAACTTTCGTGACTGTAGAGTGTCACTATACCTATCCTGAACTTTTGAACTCACAAACTTGCTCGAATCAAAGTGGGTCTTTCCTTTACTCCTCTTTATTCTTGGGGCCATTCTACAAATTTTACAAAATTCCATGATAACTTCAAAAATCAAGTCTAATGCACTAAACTCTACTCCTATAAGCATAAACTACACTTTCTATGCAATTTCCATAGATTTTTCCTCAATTTTCACCATGAATAGTGATTTTTGGATTTCTCCAAATGTACTCAAAATACATGGTGAAAATCTAAAACTTTTACATAGAAGTGAGCTCTTACCTTAAAAATTCAAATCTAGCAAATTTGGCTCAATTCCACCAAAAAATCTCCAAGAAAAGGTTTGCCCTAGAATTCAAAATCGCAAACTCGAGAGGAAGAAGAAGATGGCCGGAGTAAAAATGGCAATTTTTGGGGTTATTTTTTACTTTCAACCATTCGCGAACTGGTTTTTGTAAGCAGGCACTTAAGCGCGGATAAGTGGCGCTTAGGTGCTTGCCTCTCGAGTTACATCGCGTTTAAGCGCAAGAATGTGGCGCTTAGGCGCCAGTGCATGATTTTTGATATTTTTGAACTTAAGTAAAATGCACTATTAACCTAACTATACCACCTCTAAATGATCTTATAACACTTAAATGACTATTTTTCTCTCCCTTAACTCTTCTCTTTCTCAAAATTCTCCCATATAATTAATTCTATTCGAGGCTAAAATAACACAAAAATTTTCACAAGAAAATATTTATATTCATTTACAAACTAGCACAAGTACATGTAACACTTAATTCTCACTCCAAATAATCTCAGATGAAAAAATATTCCTAAATGCAAACACTTAACAAACTAACACAATTAAACACATAAAAAACATAAACACTAAAAACAAGATTTAACACTTAACACACAAAACAATGACTCCTAACAAAAAAACTCTAGCACTGAACTTAATTCCATTCTTAATTTGTTGGGACAAATTCTAGTCTTACATTAGTTTTTCCTTGGACATTCAAAACATAGAGTTGATAAAACAGACGGTGGTGATGAGCTCTGATACAATCTTCTTCAATCCATTTCTGCTTGAGATACATCGCCTTATCTACTTCCTCTATATAACTAGTCTGACTAAATTGCGTTTTTGACCAGAGGAAAATATGTTGAGATTTTCATACCTATTTTATACTGTTTTTAATGATATTGCACTTTAAATAAAGGTTAATAACTCAATCAAAATAAAACTTATGTCCTTAAGAAAATTATTTTAGGTTTGACCAAAAAAATATGTTGAGATTTTCATACCTATTTTACACTATTTTTGATGATATTGCACTTTAAAGAATAGTATTTTTGATGTTTTGTCTAATATGTTGAGATTTTCATACCTATTTTATATTATTTTTAATGATATTGCACTTTAAAGAAAGGTATTTTTGATATTTTATGGAATGAATGATGAATTAGGGTCATTGGAGCAAAAAAGATGCAAAAATGAGCGAATTTGAAGCGAAAAGGACCAAAATGTGGAGATTTGAACTAGGCCACCGACGGCGAGTTTTTCCCGATGCTGTAAGACAAAATTCTTAGAAGTCCGCCAACGGCGCCCTTGAGGCCGCCGATGGTGAGCTTGACGGTTAATGCCTACTCAAGCTTTGGATAAGGCCAAATTTTGAAGGGATGCTTAAGCAACTCTTGGGAAAGCTCATCCACAACTTTAAAAGACTATTTTGGACAAAAATTGGAGAGTCTCGAGAAANTATCTATTTTGTTTGGGTGAAACATGGGGATGACATGATGAGGGAGGTTCGACTAAGGTGGTTAAGAAGAGGGGAGGGAGGAATCCAAGTATCTGTATAGCCTACATCATAAAAATACTAGAATGGAATGGGAAAGAGTGAGAAATTATACCTTGGCCTTGAGATTTCCTTTAGTGGAGTGACTTCCTTGCCTTGATTTTAATTTCCCTCTTTAGTTCCTTAGTGTCGTGGATGAGAAAGGAGAAGAAGATTCGATCTTGGATGAGGAGAAGAAGAGAATGGGAAGGGGTTTCTCTCGATTTGGTGGTGGAAGGAAGATAGGAGAAGAGGGAAAGTGGATTGGGAAAGAGTTCTTGATTTGGAGAGGGAGAAAGTGGGGAGAGGAGAAAAACGGTAGAGGGACTTCGGTGGATGATAGGGAAACGAGGGAAGTGAGGGTTATGTTTGAGCAAAGGGGAAGCTAAGAGCAAATTGAGGGAAAAATAAATAAGGGAGTGGTTAAAATGAGAGAAATTTAAAAATAGATAGGGTGGTTATGCTAAAAATACAACGTGAACCTCATTTTTAAAAGAACAAAGCAAGGAATTCACTAGTCTACTTTGTTTTTAAAAAGGATGCCTCTAGCCCAAGATATGTCAAGTTAAAGTGGCAAAGTGGTTATGAAAAAAAAAATTATTTAAGCTCATTTGATAAAAAAAAATGTTCAATTGGTTTTGGTTGAAGTGGGCTCCATCTCAAGATACTTTAGGTCAAAGTGAGCCCAGATTTTATAAAAGAAAATTAGTGGATTTTGAGTTAGAGTTTTTGGTTGGTTTTAATGGATCAGATTAAGTATTTTTAATTTATATTAAGTTTGGTTGAAGTCTAATTTCATTTGAGCTACTTTCAAGGTGAATTATTGCAACTATTTTTCTTATTATTAAAATTATTAGTTTTCTCTCTCCATATTATCATTAGCTCAACGGTCCTCCAAATGGATCCATATTTGAGCATGGAGAGGTTCATTCAAAATATTTCAATAATACACATGTAATAGAGTAGTACATTTTGCAAAATAATAGATTATTAAAATTTTTATACGTGAGACCATTTTTCATGCATGAAAATCCTAAGTGCAAAATTTTATATAAAAATTGTGTTGGGTGAACACCAAACTGGTTTGTGTGCTCCCCATATGTGATCATGAAGATTTCACAACTTATATAATGTAATTTCAATCATCATATTGGTATGTGGAGAAAACACTAATTTTAGAATTCGAATAAAACACTATTCATGCATGAAAATTTAAATTAAAGAACTTTACGTAAAAATTGCCATAAATTATTGTAAAACTTATTTGCATGACATTTATATATACCAATAAGAATCATTCAAATTTCAAAATAAAGTTTTGAGTCCTACAAAAATCTCAGGAGAGAAAATAATAATTTGGTGTTTATGATTATTAAGGCTGGTTTTAGGTTAATTTTAGGATTTGGTTAAAATTGTTTATATTTGGAGTTTGTTTTAGTTTGATTGGTTTCAATTCTTTTTTAGTTAGATTTTAGTTTTATTAAATTAGAATTTAGCTCAAAATTCAGCTCAAATGATGTTGAATTAAATACATGCCATAGAAAATGGTTTACCAAAAAAAGAAGTCAACAAGCTCAATATTTAATAATTATGTAGACATTATACATTAGTGTCAACAATATCAAATACAAAGCCTAAACTTCCTTTTTTAAAGGTTTATTATTATTAATTTCTCTTATTCTGAATGCAGTGCTGATTTAAAAAAAATAAGTGAATCGAAGAACCAAAACATGTACATAAAAATATGTCAACATGGATTCCGAGAAGAACAAAATGTCCAGAAAAGAAAACTACAGTGAAGCTGGGCTCACTATCATATCATGAAATTTATTGTCCAACCAAGCTGTATGAGCCAAGCCAACAATGCCAAAACCAACCAAACCACGAGACAGACAAAAAGATGACCAAACGACCCAAGTTTAAAATATTTGAACAGATGTCAGGCGAGAAAACATTCAAGCCAATTATTACAGGAGAACTGATTGGATGCAATGGCTAATCCTCTTGCGAAATTGTTCTAAGGGATGACCTGTTCCACAATATCCTCGACCATCCAAAGAATGCCATAGAAGTTCCTCGTCATGGACAAAGGGTTGAAAATCTGTATCAGACGACCGATGCATGCCAACTAAGCTCAGTAGACCCAGCTGACCCTATTGGCTCATGCTGACAAAGCTCTATCGACCAAGTTGATCCCACCAACTTGAAGCCAGTTAAGCATGGTCGGCCGGTCCAAAAAGGCGGCTTAATGACATTGAAGTGCATGTAAAATACCAAAAATACATCAATACTTGTTGAGTAGGTGGAGCCTGGTCCACCTCTTGCTATATCAACTCTTTTTATGACAGGTAATCAGAAATTAATTGCTAATTAATTTAGTTCCCTTTGTGAAGTATTGCCAGGATTTCTCTCCATAAGTGGATCCCGCCAAACTTTGTTCCTGCTTTCTTCTCTGTTGTAATTTCGTGAATTAAGGCTTTCTTAATTGGGCTAATGCTTCTTTAAATATTGGATTAACACAAAACTAAATTGGCTCTCTCCAAAAACCGCCTCTTCCGCTGCATGAATTAAAATTGCAATAATTAGCTTTTGTTGCATGCTCCCTTTGGCTATGGTTGCTCTCGGGTAGAGAGATAGAGAGAAATTGTGGGGAGAGAGAGAAGACGAGTAGAGAGAGAGAGAGAGAGAGAATTCTTTCTTGTAAGTCGACGTGGTCGACACTGTAATCCTCAAAGCTAATAAAATCCTCTGCAGCTCCGTGGACGTAGGCAATTTGCCGAAACACGTAAATTTTGTGTCGCCTTTTTCTGGTGTAATTTTCTCGATCTGTTTTTTTCGTTTTATTGTCGTCATTTTTTTCATAACAACTAACCTCTCTAAATGGGGGGACACAAACACAATATCATCATTTTGTACATTCTCTTTACAAATTTTATAATAATTTTACAAATAAAACACAATTGATCGCAATAGATTATTTATTGTTTACACTCTCTCTATCTCCTCATCTCTGTTTATTTATGTTCTATTCCTTGTTTGTGAATCACAGACAAATTAAAATTCAGCAATTTAGAAATATAAATAAATCTCTGGTCCGATAAATAGACTTCGACGAAGAAAAGCAAGACACAACCATATAAAAACACAATCAACAAGTGAAAGTAAGATTACAAGCTGTCCTTACTTCTTCCCTTCAAGCCAAAGCTTCAGCAATTATCATAAACACCACATAAAACATATTCATGAAAACTTCACAAACTACTTAATAAATATAAAACATCTCAAACAGCTTCTTCATTGCTTATTCTACAATAAGCATTGAAAGCATCTTTGGTCATCATTCCTTCTGCAGAGTAGAGAAACTTAACCAATTCAGTATAGTTGAAAGGCTTAAAAAGCAGAGGATGGTCCTCATCTCCAAGCTCCTCAGGACTCTTAACAATGGCGTTGGTGCTCGGCCGAGAAGAAAATAGTGCAGAAAACCTCTTCTCCTTTCCCAGAACCCTTACACGGTGCGTTGGGGCTCGCACTCTCATATTACTCCATGCCTACAGAAAATTATTCACAAACAATAGCTATAACATCTGGAGAATAATTCAAACGAAATAATTAATACAAATAAGAATATAAGATGATGATGGTGAAACTATGATGGCAATAATATAAAAAGGTAGATTTGGACACATAAAACTTAATTTTTATATATGCATGTACGTATGTCAATATATATGTGTCGCATTCCTTGTCCAATTGTTAGGCAGAGTCAGTGTAAGTCCCCTCTAGCAAGGGTTCGATCCCTACCGTGGTGCGTGGTGGTTCGAATTTTAGGCACATGACACGGGCTCTCATCATGAAGCCGGATTGCGCATGAGAAATCGATATTTGGATTTCTGACAAATATCGATTTCCTTTATATATATATATATATACATAAATTTAATTATGTGTGAGAAAGATGAATTTAAGAGATTTGAGTGGTATAAATATAGAAAATAAAGTTTACGGGTTTGATATGTAAATATATACAGACTGGCGAGCATGTATACTCCTACTAAAAATATTGCCCATTTGCATACATATCACACAATTATTATATATTTACAAATCTAACACTTAAGCTTTCATATTTACATACATAACACTCAAATCTATAATATTATATCAAAAATATCATTGTTATTAACCTTTTAAAAATGAAACAATTTTTTTATGATTTATGGGCATCAAAGTCCTATAAGTATAAATATCAAACTTTATAAATATAAATATCAAACTTTTAAATATTAAATATTAAATACATATGAATTATGTATGTAAATTTTGAATGCAAGTCGATGCATATTCCGTGTGCGTAATATCACCATAATAACCTATGAATAACATTAAAATATAACCCGTGAAAAATTATTAGGATCATAAGTCACTTTAATATTCTCCTAATAACCCCTAATAACCACAAAGTGAAATTATTATTATTATTATTATTTTCCATCACCTGAAAGGACAGGCCAACTAGAACAGTGACTGAGTTTGGAGATGCATCGACGCGAACCCAATCTCCATCAAAATTTTGAACCTCCAACCCATCAATCTCGCTCTGGCAAACCACCGTGATCAGATTCGGGTCCTTATGAGCATCCAAACTGATCTTCGTTTCCTGGTTTAATGGAATACCGTACTCAGACATCCGAAATCCATATGTGATTGAGCTCACCAGAGAATCATAGTGCTTCTCCACCCCCAAGCTCTCCACCATCATCCTCTGCACAATCTCCACCAGCTCATGCAGAGTTCTCGCAAATTCCATCACCGTCTTCCTGATCATCAAGAAGTAAGAAAATTCATAAACAGCTGCAGAAGCAAAAAAATCAAACACCTTACCGGAAGCTGCTATTTCCTTCCGGCCACATGAGCTGGGTGAAATCCTCCGCGGCCGCCTGCGAGAGGGCATCGTCGAATGCGAGGCTTTCGTAGGCCAGGTGAGGTATCTGGCCGATGTAGCCTTGGTAGGGTTGTTGGGTCTTCAGACGGTGCTTGGTCTCCAAAGGCAGAGCGAAGATCTCCTGCATGCAGCTGCCAAACATCGCCTGCCGGAGCTCCGGCGAGAGGGAGGGGAAAGTTGCCTCAAAGCATCCGTGAGAGAACAGAGCCTCCGCAACTTCGGCCTTCGCAGCTCGCCAGCGCTCGCCGCCGGGGTTGGATGGGTGTAGACCGGAGAGGTCGATTTTAGGGATTTTGGGAACCTGATTCGAGTCGGATCCCATCGTTTCGACTTGCAGCAGGGCGGAATCGGTATTTAAAAAGGGATAAAAAAAAATAATTAATTTTTGTTTTTTTAAATAAAATAAATAAATTCTCTAGATAAGATAAAAAATAATATCTTTTTAAGGAAAACTTTTTAATTGTATACGATATTTCTTAGTTGTATATTTTAATAATTTTAATACGAAAAGATACATAATATAATATATTTTTTGATTTATTAATTTATCTTATAATCTCCAAAAAATTATTAAATTAATGGTTCTATGTTTATTAATTTATTTTATAAAATTTAAAACTAATCAAATATAGCTAAAAATTATATTAAAATATTCTTAAAAATTAGAGTAAAAATTTCTGAAGATTCTTTTTTATTTTATGTAAGCATTAAACATCTTAATATTATGATATTTTATTATACAGTTTACAGTAATTTTCTTCAATATTTACGCATTTAAATGATTTTATATAAGTTTTTAAATATAATAAAATACATATTTTAGTATTCATTAATATTCTATATATCATCTACAACAAATACAAATTTAATAAAATTATTAGAAATTAATATTCTATATAATTAAAAAGAAGCTCGCAAACAAAATTGTAAAATTCGATATCAAAATAAAATTCAATCAAAAATATAATTTAATTTAAATATAATACTCTTAAATTTAAATTTAAAAATCAACTAAAATTTTATATTATTAACTAAATACTTATAATTTATTTAAAAACCCAACTAAAAAGGAAATTTCGAAAATTAAACGTTTACGTTTCAAAAATTAATATGTGCTCGTTAACGAAACATTTTCACAGCTTCTCTTAAAAATAAATGCTATTAAAATATATAAAAAATTAAAAATAATGGGGCCTTTACACACACACATATATATGTATGTATGTATGTATGTATATATGTATGTATGTATGTATATATGTATGTACCACCCAATTCTTACGTACTTAAGTACCACTGACTTAAACATAATTATTACATTTATTCTTAATTTAAATTTTAAAGTGAAATATACATTTTCATATGTAGAAAAAGATGCGCAAAACATACGTAAAAATTGAAATTTTAGTGTTATATATGTAAATACAGAGAAATTGAGTGGCATGCATGTAAATTTTTCATATATAAATCCACTAAACTTTGGCTATAAACGTTCTATATGTTTCTTTTGTCCCGCATCTTAAATTGTCAACCGGAAAGTGATTTTTAAATGGAAGGCACAAAAATTCAACATGAATAATTAGAGTTGCGTGTTGGTTTTTGGCACTTGATGTTACGTGTTTCATGTATTTATAATGTGTTAAATATTATTATTTTTTATTTTATATATGACATCTCGCGGCGTCTAATAAATTTGTTCAATAAAATTTGATGGAGAATAAAATTATGATTTTCCAAAATTCTTGCCTACATCAGAAATAGACGTGGACCCACTGTAAGTCAAATGATGAAATTTTATATACTAATGATATTGTATATTTAAAGCATAACTAAAGTGTCCCGCAAATACTCGTGGGGCAGTATAAACAAATGTCTATGGATGTTGTTGTTTTTGTGCTTCTTGAAATGAAGATTTTTGTGTTCTGGTAATAGATCCCCTCGGAGCATCTGTTGTCAAATGCATCGCAACAGAGGAAGATGACTGACGAGAAGCATCAAAGGTTGATCTGTGGGGGCCTTATGGTATCTGTGCTATGAGATGACCCAACTTTAAATCATTTTGATCAGGCCGATCAAATGTCTATAATCAACAACATGGATTTCGGTACACCACAATTATGCTCTCCGCCAAATCCAGATGAAATAAATTTACGGGATACCACAAGATGTTACGATTGACATAACTGAGAGTGATGATATTAAAGAAGAACATGTCTCAATAAACGTCTGACTCAAACGCTAATCCACCCTAACATAGAAGATAATATTTTTTTTGGTAAATATTATTGTTACTTTATTTAATTTATTCAATTGATTTGATTTGTTTCATCTTATAAATATTTCAACATGGAATAAATTTTACAAATTCAATATTTCTTAGTTTATTTGATTTGTTCAATTTTATTTTTTAATTAACTAAAGTTAATCGCAATCTGTTAATTAATGTATAAATTAATTTTAGTAATTTTTTATGTATAGAATAAATAATAATAATATTTATAATAATATATATTAATAATAAGGCTACATATAATAATAAAAAAAAGGGACTACAGGGCGCGCATCTCGGTTTGTCGTGGCGGCAGGTACTGGCCAGCGTAGCATTTTACACTAAGCTGAGTTTTTAGAATTTGGCCAAATTGGCCATAATTTAAAATTAGAGAAGACTAACTGAGGTGTGATTTTAAATACAACACTATTTTACATTGAATTTAAAGTTCTAGAATTCATTTTAATGCTAGTAGCCAAATAGCACCTAAAAGGATTAAAAGCAAAAATAATTAGTTTCCAAGTTCAATTAAGTTTCTTTATTTTGTTAAGTTTTAATAACTTATTTACCTCTTACGGGAAGAAGAGAGAGAGCACGCAAAGCACAATCATCGCTCTGACTGCGTAGGCATAGGGGCCTCAAAGCATACATAGTATAAGAGGAGGCTAAAAATGCCTGCTTTCTGCATTAATTCTTATTTTATGTTAAACGTGTGTTATTTGTTTCATTACACTAGCAGACTCTAGAAAAAGGACAAGATCCATCCGTTGTAGAGTTACACAGGTGCACTCACAGGTGGTTGTTGGATCAGTTGAGTGGACAAAAGAACCCAAGCGACCTATGTAATTCACAAGATTAATTAGTATACAATTCAATTAACTATCAAACTTTATTTGGTCTCTAACTTTTATTAATCATATTTTTTTGTAGGAGGCGTTGCAAAGACTGAATGAGAGTCGATCCCAACATTCGGGCAGTGGTTCGCCCACAGTTCATGATCCTTTTGATTATGACTTATGAAGGAACGCTGTCGGCGACAAGAAGAAGGGCAGGGTCTATAGGCTAGGGTCTCAGGCGCCATCCTATGATGCTTGTCCGACCTCTAGCACATCCGGTGCATCGAGGTCTACTGCACAAGAGGAGGAGATTCGTTGTCAGGTTGCTGCTTAGGTCTCTACCTAATTAGGCTAAATAAGATCTGAGAAGGAGCTGAAGATGAGCCAGAGATCGAAGTGATGTTGCACTATGAACTGCGGGGATCAAAGCAGCTAGTTTAGGATGATGATGGCGAGGATGATGATGAGGAGAGAACAAACGAGAATGAGCATGGAGTTATTTTTGTTTGTTTGTGTAAAACAATTTATTGGCAGTGAACAATATTTTTTTATGGACAACAATTCATTCTATTTGATTTAATTCAATTGTTTGTTTTTTATTTTTGTCTATGATTTCTGCTTTTATTACTAACGTGATATTAGTTTAATAACTACTTCGATTGGTACGATGTGTTGTGTTGTGTGCAAATTGTTGTCTTACAATTACAGGTTTGTAATTTGCAGTGTTCATGGAGGAGATTTATCTATTTTTATGATGCTACAATTTTTCGAAGGCTTCCAAAATTTTGGATGAGCTTCGACAATTGCTTGATGGACTATCGAAGGCGTCTTTTCAAGGCGATATACTTTTTCGATAGTTAATGATGTATGTAATTACCCACGGCTAATTGACGGTTGTGCGACATTTTTCCGGCGAAAGCGTGACACTTTTCTAAAGACCGTGCTACAATTTGACGATGGTTAAAGGCCTTGGTGATATTACAGATAGAACTGAAGATATAACAATGATGTGAATTTGAACCAACAACAACGAGTGATGTTCTTCAGCATATTGTCGGTGTTAGAAAGTTGTCAGTAATGCCGTAGATAATTAGATTACCGACAAGCTTTTTGCTACGTCAAACCGTAATTTAATCATCCTAAGCAGGATTCTTTCGTAGTTACATTTCTAAACGCTTAAAATTTCATATTTATATGCTTGCTATTAAAATTTTTACATTGCATCAAAAATATATAATTATTATTTTCTTGAATGAATTGTATTATTTCATGTATAATTCTATGACAAAAAATATTAAAAATATAAATATCAAACTTTGAGTTTGTACATTTAAATACATAAGAATTATGCAATTATATTAATTTTGTAACTTCTTATATTTATTTTATAATATATTTTTAAAACAATCTATTTTGTGAATTATTTATATTTGATTTTTTTTTCAATTAAAAGTGATGCATGCTAGAAAATTCGCGGCGGTAGAATAATAAATTGTCTTAGCGTTGCATGAGAATTCAACATACACTCAGATTAAAGAAAACAACAAGCAGAAATACATGAAGTTTTTAAGTAGAAAATCTGTAAAGGAAAAAACTACCGAGTCTGGCGTAGATGAAGAGATCTACTAAAAATTGGAGATTACAAGTACGGTCACTTGTCCCATCGACGAGAAAAGTGTTACACAATCTTCTAAGCTACAAATTCAGTGCGCTGATGAATTTGTTATAAGAAGTGAGCGGCGGTTAATGTTAATCGATGACGGCCTGCGTGTAGTGGTCGGTGATGATCGGTGACTGTAGTCAGTGGTGGTCAATTATTGGTGGTCAACAACGATCAATGACTGGTGATTGACTGTGGTCGACGACAAGGTGATGCTAGACTTCAAGTCATTATTCAAGCTTCAAACTCTTTCTTTAACCTTTCAACTCTCCCTTCTTAATGAGAGAGATGGGGCTCGATTTTTAGAATTATTGTTGCAATTAATGAAGTAATATGAATCACTTTGTTCGAACGCTCTAGAGAGATTCCTTTGATAAGATGACATTTGAGTGTCATAGTGATGTCAGAATTGAGTGTTGGCTTGATGGATTCTTCTCGCCGAGACACTCGATTTGACTATAAGCTTACTGGATTTGACATTTGTTTGACCTTTCAAATTTATCCATAGAACTTCCAAAATTGATTTGATGTCTTGATCTGAGCTTGATTTGGTTCGAATTGAACCAAATTTGGTATGATTGGGTTTGTCTCATTGAACCGGTAAGTTTGATTATAAGTTTGTTGAAATTAGAGTTCTGGGTGACTTCTAATTGATGTTTGAATGTTCTTAAATCAAAAAGTTGTTCAAGATCTTTGTTATGTCTCAAGATCCTAGCCAGTTGATGAAAATTTGTTGTACATGCATAAATTTTTTTTTTCTTTTTATATTAAATTGTTATCAGGGGCATAGCCATCCTTCTTTTAGGGGGGGAAAACTATGCCACTAAACCCAACGTGGGTTGGGCTAGAGCAACAAATGACAAAATGATATTTCAGGAGCGCAAAACTGATATTTAAGAATGTGGAAAAGATCAAATTGCCCTCTCATATATGTAAAAATTTGAATTTGAGAGGTCCGCCCCTGATTGTTATGTTGAATTCTTTCATGTTTTTTTTAATGAGAAATGCATATTTAATTTCTTTATTTAAATATATGAGAAGAGATTAAACCATATGTTAATTCATATATTAAATTGAATCATTCCATAAATTATTATATTCATCTTATTGAAAATTTTTAAATAAGTCCGATGAATTAAATTTTCTTGCTGATTTTTTTCACACCATTTATTGTTTACATTAAATTCATACTAAACAAATTATATAACTTCGCCAAACTACGAAATTACAACATATTGCTTGAAGGTTGTGAAACATGCTATTTCATTGAAGCGACGATGAATGAAGATGCATCAATAGTCACGCACATAGAAAAGTAAAGCACAAATTAATGCCTCAACTCTAACATGCATTGCACTTGTGCACATTGTGTAATAATATGGAAACCAAATCGATCTGTCTCACAGATGATGTTAATCTTACTTTCTTGACCTTCCGGATTTGGTTGCTAAGACCTTGAAATTTGACTATAATATGCCTCGAACCTTCCGGATTTGGTTGCTAAGACATTGACATTTGACTATAATATGCCTCGAACCGTGATTGATATAGTTGAAGACATTCAAAATTTTCGTGCATGGGGCGTATCGGTTGGGACTGCTTCGAATTCCATCGAGAATGGCGGTGAATCAAAACATTGTGGTGGTGCAAATTTCATTTGGTATTAAGATAGAAAAATCCACTTTGCAATACTCATTTGAAGGTCAAATGATGGACAAGGAGTTCTATATGGTACATTTGTCATGAAAAGTAGATCCTATGAAATTGTTCTTGGCATGCCAAGCTAATCCACACTCGATCATGAAAGTGGATGGAGCGGGATCTAAATAAATGGACTTGCATCTCTAAATGGGGTTAGCTTTTATGCGTCAACTTTCATATACTCTCCTCTATAGATGCCATCAATGATGTGCATGTCACTCATTGCACATTTCCAAGGAACCTTTTTTTTGTAATAAGTTGTGATATGTTGTCGTCATTGCGACCCAGCAAAAGCTAAACTAATTCCTCAACTTAAAAAAAAATTAGTGAAGTCTTGTTTCTGTAGTAGGCAAATTTGTTAACATGTCACCAAGCCATTTTTCTTACTATAATGACATCGAGCCCTTATTGTTTATGATGCTACTAAATCCGCTGCTTGATGTCGACGATTCAGAATTGAAACATCAAATAAATTCTATTTTAAAAATGTAAAGTCAAACCATAGGATAGTTGATATGTCACTAAGGTTTCCTCGACATTTTCGACATCTCCTACATTTCATTCTTTTGGGTTTCAGAAATAATTGTTCCACATTGAGCTTTATCTAGTTGATTTTTCTTATAATAAATCGTGGGAACAAAACGTTAAATTCTTGAAGATATAACTTAAGTATTAATTGAGAGTTTTCTTAAGTGATTTCAGTCACTTAAAAACTCTTTGAGATAAATTTTTGTTTTTTTGTTTTAGTTTTTTATTTTTGAAAATAAAAAAATAGGAAACAAACATGAAAAATAGTGTTCGTTTTTCTATTTTATTATTTATTTTTTGGGAGAACACTTCCGTCTTTAAAATTATATATATAAAAATAAAATATATTTTTGTCTATTTTCAAAACACTAAAACTATCATTCGTCAAGCCAGCCGCCCACCGCCACTGCCCCTTGTCTGCCCGCTGCCGCCACCACCTGCTGCTTCGGGGCAGCCGCTACAACACACCACCCGTTGCCGCCTCCCACTGCCTGCTGCTGAACTCCGCTCACTGCCGCTAACAACCCCGACCGTTGCTGGCGGCGGCTTCGACCCCTCCCGCCATCGCAAGCCGCTGGCCTCTACCAGCTGCCGCTCAACGCTACCCGCTGCCTGCCTACTGCCTGCCCGCTCACAATTACTGCTTCTTGCTTGGTGGAGCAAGGAAGATATCGTATATGTCATGAGCGGCAGAGTTTAATAATGGAGCTCATGTGGACTCAACTTTTTTTAAAAAAAATAAGTTTTTTCTTAAAAAAACAAAAAATACTCAATCAAACATGTTTTATATTTTTATATTTTTTAAAATATATAAATTGTAACAGTGTCAAATACATTTTCTGAAAACAGTAAACAAAAAACATAAAATAATACAAAAATAAAATATAATAAAAATAAAAAAATATATAAAAAATAGAAAGTGATCCCATATAAACACATAAGATGTAATTAATTATAGATGCTTACATCTATAAAAAAAATAATAATTCATATAATCTAAACTCTATCTAATCTTAGAGAAACAATTTGTTGGTATTTTCACAAACCAATCAAATGTCTTAAATTTCTTAGTTTGAATAATTAAACATATAATTAAGTGATATTCTCATCTTTTGCGATGACATTTTACTTGTAGTATGTGTTCAATTATTTGAAATAATTAAATATTCAACATTTGTTCGATCATAATTTTAAAATCAAAACCTTTCAATAAAAATAAACCAAGAGTTGGTTTACTACACTTCACCAAATTACCTCATGATACAATATGAGGAATGCCACCCTATGTAATGCTAGCTAGTAAGTGGAATGTAAGGCTATCAAATGTCCTTCCAGCAAAGCATAACCAAATGATTCTCACATCACCTACATTTGGGATGAAAAACTTTTAATTGCTGGTTCCATAAGAAATAACAGCCTCATAAACTTTAATTTATGCATACATGACTTGTCAATAATCCATCAATATAGTCCCTATAAGTTTGCATCTCTCTAGATCTTATAGCTCCAAAATATTGTTCATTTCATCCATCATCGTCCGGTTAATTCAAATAAAACATTCAACAAATTCAATATTATTTATAGTAAAACGGAAAGTAAACCTAAATCCATTGCTCTTGTCATCAAGTTTATTTGGATATGGAGTAAGAAGTGTTAGCCATCCAAGATGTCGATCATCCAAACTCCATAACTATAGTAGGTGGTCTGCCATTTTCATGTGGTTAGTATACTACTCCATATCCAAATATCTCTCAATATAAATGAGTTAGTATACTACTCAGTTATATCCAAATATCTCTCAATATAAATGAGTTAGTATACTAGTTAATATAAATAAGTAGTATACTAACTCATTTATATTGTCAACAACTTTTACTCAATTAACATCTATGTATAGTTTAATGTTTTGTATCTTTATAGTTTTAGAGAATGTAATTCCCTTTATTTGTGTATATGATAGGAATTAATTTAATTAGCCAAAGGTTGTCATGGATTTACTGAATCACTTGAACCAATCTCTATGACATTGTTGTAATCCATATTCTAATTTCTTAAACCTGCAAAACTACTAGTTTAATTTTTTTCTATTATCATGACATATCGTGGGAGAACCATCCAAGCATCATTAGATATTTTTTCATATAAGAAGTCATTGTATGTATCATACTATTATAATTAACAATCAAAATTCATAGGTAAGGATGATAAGACCTAGATTTTGTTAAGCCTGGCCACAAGCATAAAAAATTTAATGTAGTCAACTTTATAAGTTTGGGTGTATAATTTTGTCACCGAACATATCTTAAATTGTTTGATCATATCATCAATTTTGTATTTTATAGAAATTATTCAATTATGTTTCATTGATTTTATTCCCGTGGAACAACAAAAGAGTTCCTAACTTTAATTCTTTTGAAGGGAAGGTAACACTTCATTCGCCGTAACTTTCTATCTTAGATTCATTAAGACTTTTTCCACACTGTTTGACATAAAAAAAAGAAAGATGGTTTGTAAATAATTGATCTATTTATAATAAGTAATGTGTAGACATATACTAATTCATTATATATCTTATTTTATTAGAAAATTGTGATTCATAAATAAGTTTTGAAAAACTTATACTGTGACAATGTGATAGCTATCGCCTAAATGACTCATGCACTAAATAAAATAATTTCTCAAACAAAAAATGTTATAACATATCCCTATCAATTGGGATTAACTTGAGCTTAGTTTTAAATGTTTTTGAAGTTATGGATGATTTATTAACTTAGATCCATGTTTTGATTATTAGGTTTCAACACAACCACTTCTCAATTGTTATGTCATTACCACTTAAAGGTAACATTTCCAAATTAGGATTCAAATTAAATATATTTTGTTATTATAATTCTACATCATTTTCCTCAAGATTGTGTGCAAGGGTTTAAAAATTTTCAAAAACATTCTCTCTAAAAGCCAAACATAGAGAAATACATAGCACTTTCATAAAAGATAATATCCATTGTAATAAACAAGAACTTAATAGAGCGATAATAACATGCATATACTTCTTTTTGAATATCATACCAAATAAAGATGTGTTTTAAGGCACAATGTACACTAACTTATTGTTTTGGTGTTTGGAGAGATGAGCATTGACAACATATTTGAAGACATAAATGAGTACTTTGCATTAAGGTTGGACACTTATCTAACAATAATAACATATAACTACTAGCACCATAATTATGTATTCATACATTATTTAGAATATGTGTCAAAGTGGTGATATATCACTCTCAATTTTGTAGTCCTGGCGAATGTTGATGTCAAGGACGTTTAGAGAAACGTCATCTTTTTTTTGTTTAAGCATCAAGCTAGGTCCCACCAACATAGACATATTCATAGAAGTAACTTTTTTAGTGTCTTATTTACTTATAATGAGTGCATATGTATGTAGCTTTATCTAAATTATTAAAATTCTTTGATATGTGGCTCTTGGTCAAGTCTTGGAATATGAGTTAAGTTTGATGAAAACAAATTATAATTTAAATTTAAGATTTTTTAATATCCTCATGCAAAGTGGCAGATCTTATAGTTTAATAATATATTACGGAACAACACGCCCCAACATATGAGAGGATCATAACGTAAAACTCCTCACCAAAATTGATCAAAACTCGTGCAAATCCAGCAAGAAAATTATGTACTCGAGTTCACTCAATAAATTATTGATATATTGTAATATTATCTTGATCCTTAATTCGTGGCCACTTTATCATGATGATCTAATTTCTAAGAGTTTTTTATTAGTCCCTCACAATATATTATGAGAGATTTGGCACGTTTTTTGCATAAGAAGGCCTTTTGATGATACATTTCATCATTAGTAACATAAAAAAAAAAAAACTTTTAAACAAACTTTATAAGTAGAGAGTATACAAAAAATACTACTTCATGATGCCAAGAGAAAAGGAAATATGAAAATAACATTTTCTCTTTCAATTTTTTGCATATGATTTTTCATATCGCTTATATAGCAGAGCAGATAAAGAAAATTTTCTCATAATGTAGGAATGTTATTATCATTCAATAAATGCATCTCCAACAATTGAAATCACAAGTCATAATTTGTTGTGCTAAATATAAAGCCTAGTTTTGAATGCACTCTCAACCTAAGCAAGAATAAGAACAAAGTTGGTTTTAAAAAGTTTGATTGGTTTGCTCTCTTTTTTCCTCTATTTTTTCTATTTTCTTCCCCTTTATTTTTTCTACTTTCTTTTCTTCTATTTTTTCCCATCAACCAGGACAACAAATTGATCGACGATAACACGAGACAATCAATTGACAATATATATTTCTCTGTTAGATAGACATGTCCAATTCAGGTGAGTTCTTGGCATCTAGTGATCTTAAATTGAGCGAGTTGTTAGATAACTATTGAGTGTAGGATGATGAGTTGGGCATGTAATTGGCAAAGTTAATAATTCAATAAAAATAGTCAGAACATAAATAAACAAAAAAAACATTGGTTTATATTATAATTTAAATTTCACATGAATCTTAGCAAGCTTGTGGGCTTCCGGCCCACCTCTTGTTTTCATTATGGCGGGCTGCTATAAGTCTTGACTCTTCACATAACTAAATTAAGCCCATTTCGCGATATTTCCTTCTACAAAACAACATTTTGATTGATATATATGTAATTTCTCTTACCTCCAGATATCCTCACGTTCAGTCGGCCAACCGCCATGCGCCACGTCGCTCGACACCGACGAGTATGACAACGTGGTGCCCAGCGGTTGGAACGTGCGATGTCCAGACGCATATTTTTTTGCATCAGAATGCTTCTCATATAAGTTTACACCCACTCTCCAACGAACACCTCAAATAAATTATTTTTCATTGTCAATCTATTTTGAATCACCAAAAATATAAATTTACAATAAATAAACATTTCATAAAAATATTTTAAAATATAAAATATATATATATAGTATGATGTTGTTGGCAAAAATGATATCGCAAACATCATTTTTTTTAATGTGAAAAATTAATTAGTATCACTTTTAAATAAAATACTACAAACTTTAGATAGTGTATCATCAACGTTTTAGTGTTACAATTATTGATTTAAAAGTGTTTAAAAACTAGAATTAGTAGTTATCTAATTATAATAATAGTGCTCAAGCATCATTAACAAGTTATAATTAAGGAGTAAATAGCATAATAACAAAACGCTTAATATCTAATAATGAAAGACATAAAATTCATTTTAGTAAATACAAGTGCATTTTATGTGTCTGGATTGATTTGAATTTTCCTTTTTAAGAACAGAATTTTCTCTGAAAATTTATGGTTCAAATGCCAAATGCATTTTTATTTGTATTTTTTTAATTTTTTTAAGGAAAGCAGGAAGTGTTTTATCAAAAGACATATGCCCAATTATGTTGAAAGACATGTGTGGATTAAATAGGATGATTTTGGACTAGGCATGTGTTGAAAGATCTAAGCGAGGCTATAACATCGAAGATAAGAAGAAACTAATCAAATGAGGATCAATCTATGGACCAACACGAAATCCAACTCCTTTTACATATATATGTTTTCATACTATTTAGTGGTTTTTATAACCATATCAATTGTGCATCGGTTAGCATGAACTACTATTGTATTTGATTTTTTTAAAAAGATCGTCACACCTAAGAAATAGGGCGCGAAAAGGAAAAAAAAGAGCAAATGGACCACAATAATGAATAGTAAAATTAAGTAACCTTTATTCACAAAATGAGTCCTTATTTGTAAAAATGGGAACCGTTAGATTTCATATGTATCCTAGTAAAGTAGGCATAGTAGAAGCTATTTTGGGCAATACACGGTTTATGTTCTGGGTGGCCAGGGCCGAAAGGTTGATCGGAAGGTGGTGACCGCCTATATGAGATCGTGTGGCTTCTGCCATCCGCCCGACCTGGGCAAGGAGTCCTATCAGATTGTCTGTGAGAGGTCCATCCGGGTGAAGCTTTAGGAGGATTGTTGGCTTTCGTCCTTCCGGGTGACCCTTTAGGAGGACTGTTGGCTTTCGTACATCCGGGTGACCCTTTAGGAGGACTGTTAGATTTCTTCCGACCAGCAGAAGATGGGCGGATAAATGCGACTTCTCGAACAACCTCTAGTGGGTCCTAGCTTGTCACATCATCTTCTCTACTGGCTGTTGGATTTCTTTAAGATACATGATGACACATTGTTGATCCACACACACACACACACTTTCCTTAATCAACATAAAAGCTCAATTCCTAAGTGGGTCTCATTGGCCTAATAAATCGACCCTACTGATCATGCATTCAGTAGTCCAGTTCTAATTAGGCCAATCCCACTCATTAGTTGTACCTTTGGAGAAGACAAGCTATGAAGCTTTTTGTTGCCCAGAAGGAACTAACGAGTACCTCCAAAACTTTTCAGCATTCATGTGAGTTCCTCCAACCTGGCTCACCAATCTTAAACCTATAGGCGAGCTCCTCCAGCCGAGCTAGCTCGCATTTCCCGAGTTCTTTTATTATGCTCCCTTGCAAAAGTAGAATCTTCATACCAAAGCTCGTTGATAGTTACATTGATGCATCATCGAACTCGATGAATAATTCTTTGCGGTAGAAGGAAGAAAACTTCATTCTATCATCATGTATATATCCAATTTTTTGTTGCCTGGCATCCATGCTAAAGATCTTATCAACGATGAGTCTACTTAGGCTCCTCACAATATATCCTATTATGTAGAATTTTCTTTATTCCTTAAATCTCTGCACGGGCGCATAGGCTCCTTGGCTTATAAATAAGAGGAAAAAGGGGGAGAAACAAGAACACTCTCTCAAACTCTCTCTCTCTGTGAAAATCTTTCTCTTCTTATCGATTTTTTTCTTCTTTTTTCCCAACCAAAGTTGAAGAAGAGGGACTCTCTAACAATTCCCCAACTCCCTTCCATCTCTTTCACAGGGCCTCTCCCAGTTCCTACGAGTTCACATCTAGTTATGCATGAAAATATGTATTTCATTTCCGGGAAGAAAGAATGTCGTGAGGAGTGAGAGTGTTTCCCAATTAAGAATATCTACAAGCAATTAATTCATTCTGAGCTTTTTTAGATTAAATGTTTTGGCATTCAACCAATATTATAAAAAAAAAGGGGCCAAATTCTATGCATTAAATTAACCATTTTCTTCGTCATGTTACAATCACTAAATGCTTGCGGCACTTCACTACGTTTCCATCTGAAATACAACACTTCTCTTAAGCGGCAAAGTTTCTCATTCACTCGATATAGAGTCCATGTTTCTTAAACAACATAAGAGTTCTGAACAAATTTTCTCATAATGCTAACTAAATAACAAAACATTTAATCTATGAAAATGCAGATGCCAAATCTTAGCCATTATTGTGATCTCTGTGAGAAATTGAAGGTAACGATAATTCTAAGCGATTGATGAGAATTGATCTGCGATCATTCCAACTATTTCAAACTATTTTCTTTTTATGTTCTCCGATATGCTTGTTATCCGACATCTATGAAAGATTTCGATAAATATATCTCAAGTCTCAACACAGTTGAAATTTAGATTTGAATTTTTGCTAAAGTTGATGGTATTCACAATCATGAGCGAACCTACGACGAGATTAGGGCTTCGCTTATTTGGTCTTGAGTGAATGGAGGGTGATATCGATGATCATATTATGATAGGCTAGGTGAAGATGATTAGATGGAGATAATAGGGAGTGGTTGTTCAGACAATGTGACATTCAGGTGAAGGCCATTGAGCTATGATTAAATGATAGTGGTTATTAGTGGTAGTCGTCATTATCGATCAACAACAACAAAGTCTTAATCCCACTACGTGGGGTCAACTACATGAATCCTTTTTCTCCATTGTGTCCTATTTAGTGTCATATTTTCATTTAGTTCTAGTAAATCAAGATCAATTTTTATACAATAAGCTCAAGTCTTCCTAGGCTTACCTTTGCCTTTCTTAACACAAATCGAATCTAAAACGTCTACACTCCTAATCAAATCATCAGATGGTCGACGTTTAAAGTAACCAAACCATCTAAGACGACTTTCTGTAATTTTGTCCATCACAGGAGCTACACCAACCCTATCACGGATATATTCATTTCACATTTTGTCTCTAAGTGTAAATCCACTCATCCACCTAATCATTCTCATTTCGACAACGCTTAACTTATTATTATGCTTCTCTTTTAAAGCCCAACATTCAGCGCCATATAGCATTGCACGTCTCACCACCGTCTTATAAAATTTTCCTTTCAATGTCAAAATCTCAAAACACACCTTAAAATGACCTGTATTTTTTTTCTCACTTCATAATAGGCTTTCATTTAACATTTAAATAGACTCTAAAACATTATTTTTATGAAAATTACAACAATTTATCCTATACATAATTGACTTGAAGAAAATTAGATAAACCTTATAAGAAAATGACGCCAAGCAAGGATAAAAGGGGGCTTTTACACATAACACACAAAATTTTCATATTTATTTATCTCACACCTAAGCTTTCATAATTACAAACATGACATGAAAATTAGCACTCATTATTATATTTTAATAGTCAAATCAATCTTTTCATCTATTCAATTTTAATGTTACTGCAAAATCATAAGTTGGGATAACATAATTAATCTTTACATAGCAATAATCCTTTTTTTTTTTTGTTCTGCACCTGCACCTCCTGACAATTGAATTCATTAAGCAATATTCTCTTGCTTTGAACCCAAATTTGTTCGTGAATCACACCCAAGAAATAGATCGTAAAAGAAGAATGGAAAGAAAGAGAGAGAGTTGAAAAATATGGCCACATTTTGGGAATTAAGTATTATTGTCTTAAATTCACACAACTAATCCTTATTACACTTATTGTACCTCTATTTAGAAAGAACAAGAATAAATATAAAATGACAAATTATATGCCCTTGACATTTTTCTCTTAGGTCGATCTTCTTTAATCGACCTTGGGTAGAGTCTGCCACCCAGCTCAGTGATCGCTTTTTGCCTGATCCGCTCCTGAGTCAATCTGTCATCTAAGTTGGTTCTCTCTAGAGTTGACCGACTCATAGGTGAATTTCATGTCGGTCGACCAAGTGGTCTTCATTTGGTTAATTTCTTCTTATCTTGGATATTCCAATCTCGTTTGAGTCTTCCGATACATGTCTCGCCCAAGACCATATTTAACATTGTTTAACACGTTTTTCTCGTACACTTTGACTAAGATCTAAATGAACAAAAAAAAAATAAAAAATAAAAAAAGAAAGTGAAAGGGCATCAAATTTAAGCTTATAAAACTTGTCATATGATGTGATATTGAAGAATTAATTAATAATACAAACACTTTAGAGGCTCTTCATCCATTGCACTTAATTCTCAATTATCAAGTGTTCAATGAATTCTGGAAATTTAAATTTATAAAATAGATAAAAACAAAGCTAGTAGTTATCTTCTAATAATGAAGTTAGGCTTAATCATATGCTGTGTAGGATGATGTTAGAGTTTTTTGAGTTAACTAAGATTTCTTTTGTCCCCATACGTGGAAGAAATGATTAAGGGAGAAGAAATAATCACTTTGATTACGTCTACTTTTGCTTGTTATGTTCTAAGCTTTTATTTGTTAAGCAATAACTTGTGGTTGGAAATTGGCGAGCAATTTGTCGGCCCTAATTAATATTACTCTTATTTTAGACAATTTATAATTTTCTTCTAGAAGATTTACATGCCAATCATTCAAATTGAATGTTCCATATTTAAGACCTAAAATTTGATCTGTGAGATTGATACGCCGTCAATAAATTTTTATCTTTTCGGCACAATTCTTGAGGCATGAAAAATCTCGACATAATTTTTTTAGCAAGAAATATTTAAACTTCTATTAAAAATAATCCATAGCTCAGATTTCCACAAACTTATAGTCAATTTGACTGATTTCATGAGATAACCCAATCAGACGAAAGTTGGTCCACTCTGAGTCAAATCAAGCTGTTAAACTACTTTTGAAAGCTTTCAGTGCATGATTAGAAAGTCGAATAGATTCTAAATCTGATAAGCTTGTAGTAAAATTGAGCGTCTCGACAAAACAAATTTAACAAACCCAAAATCACTCAATTATGATATTATTAAGATGTTCAAGGCCTACCGAACACCATATGATCAAAGGAACTTCTTTGGGTCGTCCAATGCAATGGTTTGGATTTTTTTCTTATTTGCAAAGAGGCCTATTCCAAACTCTATAAATAGAGCACTACAGTCTTTTGAAAGAGGATCAAGAGCTGAGCCTAAAGAAGGACTGGGAGAAGGAGTTGAAACATGGTGTCATATACGCACAGAGGTCCAGCAAACGCTTCTGGCTTCTATAGCCGTCAGCCACTATCGACAACCGCCCCCAACCGCCGTCGAGCACAACCAACGATTATTTGCTTCATGTGATGAAGCTCATCGAAGAATCACAACATGCGCTGCGACATCTCAACGTAAATTGCAGAAGAACAACACATTTCAAAGACAATATTTGAACACACCCCGAAGATGGTGCAACAATGCACTCTGAATACAATGACTTTATATGAAAGTTAACTCAGCTTAAGCAACCCAAAAATATGACATTTTCGACCTACGAACATCTTCATAACTCACCACTATGACTTATGTGATCAATCACGACTTACGTTACTCATAGTTCGTGAAACTCTTGACTCGAGCCTCTATGACCTACGAATGTCCTCACATCTCACTACTATGACCTACGTGACCAATTACAGTTTACTTGGCTCACAACTTGTGTAGATCCCGACTCCAGTTTCTGCAGCATGTGGACGTCATCACAACTTATCACTACAGTCTATGTGGCTCACAACTCGTGCAACTCCTAACTCCAACCACTGCAGTTTCTAGACACTAAAGCCTATGTGACAAACTACGACCACGTGGTCCGCAGCTTATGCAACTCCTGAATCCTGCTTTTGCAGCCTACGAATGTCATCACACCTCACCACTATGACATACACGATCAACTACAATTTTGTGACTCATATCATGCAGCTCTTAACTCTAGCATCTGCAACCTACAAATATTATTGTAGTCAACCACTACAACTTATGTAACTAACTATAACTTAAGTGGTCCACAACTCGCGCAACTCCCAAATCCGGCCTTTGTAGCTTACGAATATCATGGCAAATTACCACTACGACCTATGTGGCTCATGACTCCCACAACTCCCTATTATGCCTCTATGAGCAACCAATGCTCCTGAAACAACCATTTGCAGCTAATATAACCAGCTACTACAATAATTTTCAACAACCTATAAGATAAGTTCAATATAATCACTATCTATAATATTCACGATGAACTACAACCTCCACAACAGTTCACTATAGCCCTTGCAACCTGTTATCATCGAAAACTATAATCATTACAACTAGATTAGAACTATCGTCAATGAACTGTTGTTGTACATTTACAATGCAACTTTATAACTTCATATTCTTAATTCAGAAGAAAAGTGAGCCATTGTACTAATCATTCTTCAGTGACTATTTAAGAATGGTAATTTTTTCTCATTTCCAAAGTTTCTCAAATAAAAATTGAGGTGTCTCCTTTTGTTTGCTTCTCTTTTATTTATGTGTGTGATTAATTTTCGTGTAACGCTAAAACAATAATTCGTTACTCTATCATCGCGGACCTTCCAGCTTGCATCAATATATTTTTTAATTCGACAAAGTTAATTCGTGTTTAGGGGTGTAAACAAGCCGAACACAAGCGAGCATGGGCTTAGCTCGTGTTCGGCTTTTTAAAAAATATCATAGTACATGTTCGACTCGTTTATATTTCGAACACAAAAAACTTGTTTGTGTTCTGCTCTTGTGTTTAATGAGCGGAACATGAGCTGTTCGCGAACAAAAAATAATTTGAAAACCCTAGTCATGCTGGCAGCCATTAGAGGTGTAAACGAGTCGAGCTTGAGCGAGTCTAGACTCAATTAATTAAAAAATATCACAGTTCATGTTCGACTCGTTTATATATCAAGCTTAAAATATTTATTTGTGTTTGACTATTTTGCTTATCGAGCCGAACACAAGCTATTCACCAATAATGAGCCACTTTCACAACCTTAATCACACAGTCGCAGAGTGTTAAGACNTGCATATAAAAAGTAGTACATTTTTAGGCATGTCAAAATCCCACAAACTTAAACATTACTTGTCATCAAATAGCACTACAAATTTAAAAATATGTTGATTTATGTTAGTGAGTTTCTTTAAGATGACCTAAAACTTTATTCTAGAAATGATTTAGTCAAACCTAGAAGAATTTCTAGTAAATTAGAAGATATATAAGGTATCAAAATATTTGGTATTATACTTAGGAACCCTGATTTTCTATTTAATTTAGAAATAATTGAAAATTTTCCAAACTTTGGACTCTTAAAAAAATATAAATTTCATAATTAAGAACTCTATTTTGAAAAGAATTTTACAATTAGTTTTTGAAAATAAATTAAGTTCAGGATTGTTCCTATTTCTCCTTCCTTAGAAAGATTCAAGTGAAACAAAATTTTATTGGATCTTAATCCACAAGCTTCTCCCCCTTTTTCATACTTTTATTTCTCTTTTCTTTTTCTTTTTGAGGATCTTTTTAAACATTTACTTTTTTTTAGGTGAGGATTACTATATCTGGATAGGTCTTTAATGATTTTGGATTTCACAATCCCTTCTCTAATTTAAAAAACTTATTTTCTATTGTTAACTTAAAATGTAGCATTAGTTTTTGAAAAAGAATTTTAATGGAGTCTGACTTCTTCAAAGAGTATTGTCCTAAAAATCCTTGATTTTTCAAAAATTCAATTTTTACTACTATAAATAGTAAAATCATTTTCCTATTATTTTCTACTAAATATCTTAACTATAATTTCATCCTTTCCATTAAAATTTTCTACTAAGTTTTCCTATTCCATTTATATAATTAAAATTTTAGTTTCTTTAACATAACTCCACATAAAAAAAAATCACTTTTCAAATTAAATTTATTTCTAGTTTCTTTAAGGATAAATAAAGTTTAACTTTGAAATTAATTTTTTTCTTTCTCCAAACTTGATTTTTAAATATTTTACAATCATTACAGATAAATATGATAGGAAGAAAGATTAAAATTGATAAATACATGCTTAAAACTAAACTG